>VFFE01009107.1:982450-997622 GCA_008921705.1 Burhinus oedicnemus
GAGAGAGGAAGAGAGAGGAAGAGAGAGGAGGAGAGAGGGGAGAGGGGGCGGGCCGCGCCGCACCCGCCGGTTTTACCCCAGGCCCCCCCTCCCGGGGCAGAGCAGCCGCGGCCTGAGGGGGTGCCCGCAGCAGGAGGCGCCGGCCCCCAGCCCCAGGGAGGCGGCAGGTCCCGCCGGGACCGGGTCTGCCAGGCAGCGGGGCCGAGGCCTCCCCTTCACCCCGCGGGTCCACTCAGGGAGCGGCCGTTGGGCCCCGCCGCCCCCGCCCCGGAAGTTCCCGTGGTGCCCCGCGGGCCGGAAGCGGAAGCACAGTGGGACCGGAGCCGGCGGCGGTGGGCAGATGGCGGAGTGCGGGCCGCAGCCCCCCGGGGGTGGGAGCGGGGCTGCGGGGGCACCGAGCCGGCATGAGAAGAGTCTGGGACTGCTGACCACCAAGTTCGTATCGCTGCTGCAGGAGGCCAAGGACGGCGTGCTCGACCTCAAGCTGGTGCGGGGGCTGCTGGCGGGTGGTGAGGGCCCCGCCACCCCGGGGGTCTTGCTGCGGGGGGAGCGGAGCTCCGGCGGGCCCGGCCCTCCGGGGGCTGAAGTGGGTTTTGAGGGGGAAGTCGGGGCACGGCAGCGCCCGGGGCAGGGACAGCGTGGTCCCGGGGGGGTGGAGGGGGCTACCAGCCGCGCTAAGGGCCTGCAGAGGGGCCCTGGCGGTCCCTTCCACCGCGTCTTTCCGAGGAGCTCCCCCGACCCCGTGGGGCTGTCCCAGTCGCTCTGCTTTCCCCAGGAGAGAAGAGGCAGCGGACCTTGCCTGATGTTGCAGGCGTTTGTGTGCTTCAGTTGGAGTCCCGTTTGGCCATCTTGTCCTCTTCCACGTTCTTGCCCTGCGTCAAGGTGCTACTTGATCACCGGCACCATAATGATCCAGTCCTGTAAGGCCTCTGAGACCTATAGAAACAGATGCTTACAGAAACTGTTCCTCCCTAGTGCACTTTGCCCCCCGGTATGCAGCAGAGTGTGGACAGATTCATCTCTGCCAAAGGTTGTCCCTGATGGCTTTAGGCTGTGGAGAAGCACCCTGTGCGTGCCTTGCTTCTGCATTTTGAAGATCTTCACCTAGAGGAAGTAACTTTGTCTTTGTGGCATGTACAGTACTTAAACCTGGGCCTTTCCTATAAATGAAGTTGCTTTGCTGTGGTTTATACAAATATCTCTTTAGGTGGGTTTGCATGTGAGTGCACCTGACCCTTCGCAGGCAGCAGACAAGTGCCAGAAAGCCCTGAAGATGCAAAGACTGGAGGAGTCTCCTGGCTGTAGGCTTCTGTCCTCCCCTGTGCCAAATTGTCATCTCTTTGGATTTGGGCAGAAGACCAATATTTTCCTGCTTAAAATGTCTGTTAAGTGGGATTTGTATTTGTTAGCATGATTTGATCAGTTGTGCAGTGTAGGGTCTGTTACTGGTAGATGAGAAGGAACTGACTTTGTTGGTCCTGGCTGTGCTGGCATGCCTGTTAAACTCTTGCTGGTGGTAGATTGCCATGTGGTAGTGGAAACAGGTGTATTGGTGCAGTCTGGTGTGTCCCAAAACCCGAGGGGAGGAGACTCATGTAAGCAAGGCAGGGAAGTCCCAGGGCTGCTCAGGAGTCCTCCCTTACAGCCATGCTTACTCTCCTCCTGGTGTCTTTCAGAGGAATCTGCCCCTTGAAAAGGTGTCAATTCTGTGTCAAGCGGCATCAGATCAGATTTAGAAAAGGCTTTTGAACGTCAGCTTCACTAAGCTGTTATCAGTCACACAGACAGCTCTCCGCGTTCTTCTTCCCATCCCCATCTCTTACCCTGAAGGAGCACTGGATTTTTAGGCTGCCAGACTAGTGCTTCTTCGCTCTGCTTTGCTGTTGAGGAATGGTGATTTTTGGACCCACCATGTGTGAAGATGGCTGGAATTTGGTTTGTGCTTAGTGGGGAGGTGGCTGGATAAGAAAAGGAATGAAGGGGCAGTGGCTTCTTCTCATGATTGTAATGACGTTGAGAACATGGCTTTGTAATTTGAGGCGCTGGGACAAGAGAGGTATGAGATGGCGAGCAGAGTGCTTGGCCAGGAATTAATCTGACAGGCAGGAAGGAGTGAAACATGACTGAGAGTTTGGAGTTGAGTGTCTAACCTTTTTGCAGGCTGCGGATACCTTGGCTGTGCGACAGAAGCGACGGATCTACGATATCACAAATGTCCTGGAAGGCATCGGGTTGATTGAGAAGAAATCCAAGAACAGTATCCAGTGGAAGTGAGTGACAGAGAAATCATTCACAAGTCCCTTCTAGTCCAGGTCTGAGTGACTCTGGGGTTAAAATGCCCCGCTCAGAGCAAGGTTCCTCAGTGGTCCGTGCATGCTTGTACTTCCCCCAGCTGGGCTATGCTGATGGTAGTAATGAGGAAAGCTGAAGTATGTTATGTATAGTGTGTCTCTTTTACAGCGGAGCTGTTATTTTGGTACAAACTATGTATTTGCAGCACCGTGGGCTAGTGAAGTTGCCTGTCATAGCATGGGATGGGGGAGAGCCCTGCCAGTCTGTGGGATGTAAGCAGATGCACCAAATGTTGCTGTGCTGGAAGGTGGGGATCTAGAGCGGGTACAGATGAGGCTTTCTGGGTGATCTGGCCTTGATGTATGACAGGGGCGGCAGTAAGGGAGGTGGCAACCTCTCTGACAGGTTGGGGCTGGTCTCGGTGCCTCCGGAGGCTGATGCATCACTCCTTTTTCACTTTGCACAGAGGGGTGGGTCCTGGCTGCAACACACGTGAAATAGCTCACAAACTTATTGAACTGAAGGCAGACATAGAGGACCTGGAGCAGCGGGAACAGGAGCTGGAGCAGCAGAAGATGTGGGTTCAGCAGAGCATCAAAAACGTTACAGAAGATGTGCAGAACAGTCGATATCCTTTGTGTGAACTGATTACTCTGTCTCCTTGTTCGCTTGCTGGGCTGGAAAGCAGAGACCTGAGGGCTGCATTGGTGCTGCCCTGCTCAGGGCAAAGGGGTGGCGGTCACCTGATGTTGCTGGAAGATCGGTACAGAAAGGATCAAGAAGCAGTGCCTGGCTTTGAAATTAGGCTAACTGTCCAGCCTGGGAACCAGGTTTTTCTGCGGTGCATGGCTTCTTGCCTGGCTTTTTGAAGTAAAAAACACTGTAATGTTTACCACAGTGAGAAAAGTGCTTCTTTCTGAGCCACAGATGCCACTTTCTTGAGTGCAGAGCTGCTCTTGTGGCTTGCCTATCTTAGGATGTCAACTCTGACAAGTTTGTAGCTTTCTGGGAATGGTATTTCTTGTGCTCAGGATGGAAATGCCAGGTGCCCTTTGAGTTCTCTATCTGCGCAGGAAGCTGCAGCCTTTCTCCTTAACCTTGGAAACATTAGCATATGTGACACATGAAGATATCTGCAAGTGCTTCACAGGTGAGGAAATGGTGCTCCATCGTAGAGATGTAACGCTGCAGTCCTATCAGTCTGTCCCAGCTCTTCTCCTTTCTCCAGGAAAGAGGAGGCAGCAGACCACAGGCTGCCCCACAGCATCGAGTTAAATGTAGTGCAAGCTCTGATGCCATCCTGGGTTTGTGTACCACTGAGTTGTAGTTTTCTTGTCACCATGGGAGGGGGCAGGTGGTTTCTTGTGTAAAGGAATATAGCTGCTATTCCTAAGGAAGTCTTTGCTGGGTGTCACTATGTGGGTGTATGTATGTTATGTTATAAGTTTTTGAGGGCTTGGGTAGGCAATGTTCTAATAATAGGAAGCAACTTTTATTGCATAGTAGAAAGCAGGAAAACAGCATAAAAAGTGGTCCCTCAGCTGCATCGTGCCCTCTATCAACAAGAGGGTTGTACTGAATGCAAGAGGGAGGTAGTGAAGAGCAGGACAGGAGGGAATATGCTGCTTGCTGTGACCTCAGTCTCTTGTGTACTGGCTTCCTAAAGCTGTGAGGTGCCTGTCTGTGGGGCAAAAGTGAAGAAAACCCACAGGAGTCTCTATTTCTTCTCTATTGCCAATTTTAATAGCTGTAGGACCGAAAAAAAAAAAAAGTAGAAAATCCCTGGTGGCCAGCGTGCAATATGGCAACCTGCAGTATGTAACCTGTTCTTCTCAGCTGTGGCAGTGTGGAGTCACAGCTCCTTTCTGCTTCAGTGGACACCTGACCTCTCCTGACCCTGTGCAACCTGCTGCGTCTGCTGGCTTGCAGCAGAGATTGAAGCTACTTGTCCTGACCTCCCCCAGCCATGCATAATCTCACCCTTGTCTGACTCTCTCCTTTTGTCTTTCAAACACTTTTCTCACCCTACACTTCATCAGCTTTTCTATTTTTCGTCTTTGCCTTTGTATGCTTTCCTTGTTCACCAGACTTTATAGTGCTTGAGTTCCTGCTGGTAACTTATGCATCACCACCCCCTTTGCTTTACTGTCTCTTCTGATTTAAGCTAGGACTTTTTGGGGGCAGGGACTGGGTTTTCAGTTTGACAGTGCTTGGGGTGAGATAACTTGTAACAGTCTAGAAGAGTTTACTAGAGACCAGCAGACAGCTTATTGCTTGGTTGATTGAGCGTTTTGCATTTTATTGCACCTGCTTTTTGTAAACTGGTTCGCATCTGAAGTCAGACCTCACCAAAATGTGCAGACATTAGGTCTTTCTGATGGCAGGTCTGAATTCCTGCTAGAACAGAGGCTTGATCCACGTCTTTCCATTGTCTGTTCAGTTTTCCTGGATGAATATACCTTACATGACTTTTTTTTTTTTCTCCTGAGCATCTGAGCCTTGCAGAGGTTCTTTGTTGGACCTCTTGTGTTCTTGAACTGTGGTGCAGGCTGAATTTCAGCTCCTGGTTTTTCTGACTGACTGCTCTTGAATGCGCTTTTTCAAAGTGAGTTAGGGCTTGGAGACTTCCATACTTGGACTCTTGTCAAATATGGATTTATTATTTGGATTAATTTAAAAAAAAAAAGTAAGAATACGTTAGTTTTCAGTGACTGGGAAACATAACTTTCCCATCTGTTGCTGTGATGCATTTTGCACTTGGAGAATCAAAATGGAAGTGGAAACACACTGTATGCTGTTTTGTAAAAGTATTTGGGACATAGCTATCAAGGGAGATAGAAATGCAGCACCTGTATTTGAAACTAACAGGTCTTAAAGCTCGAGCTTGTGTCTTTGAGCTTTATTATGCATTTTTAATGTCTCTTAACAATATTTTTCTTAAGTGCAGATTTGTTAAAGGAATCCCATTTTATTGACAAATCCTGTGGTATTTTTAATTCCTTTACCTTTTGCTGATCTGACCTTTGATTGCTTGCCTGAAATTAAAGAATGTGCTGTTCTACTGTCTGCTCTGTCTCGTCACTCTGGGGATCTTCTCTGTTAGTAACTTGATAATTAAGTGAAGCTTAATGCAGAATACCAGTAAAGTGTGAATACTAACCACACTAAAGCTTAAACATTCAAAGTGAAAGCTGCTAATTGCTCGGTCTGAATGTTCGCAGTGCTGCTGTTTCCCTGTTCACGTTTCTCTAAAGCCAGATATGGACTGGAAGCTGCTTGCCTGCGACTGTTGTGTTCTTAGGGATGCAGGTCTTAAGGAGCTGCAGAACTTGAAAAGGAAAGATGCTGTCAGCCTGGCTCCCAGCCCCACATGTGCTAGGCTCTGTGCAGGGTCCAATACAACTAACACCAGGCAGCTCTCTTGCCAGTAGAGACTGGGGAGTGTTGGTTTCGGGTGTTGGTACTGTGGCATGAGGCTGCCATGCTGTTGGCAGCGTGGCTCCTGAGCCTAGTTCCACACCAGCTCTCCACTGGCAGCGCAGCTCTTTTGAGTTTTGCGCTCTTTTGTTTATAAATCGCATCTAAAAGCTTGTGACAACAGGATGAAGGATCCTTCCCTTAGGATTCAGATGTTCTTAAGGGTGAATTTAAGACAGCCCTTCTGAGGGAAAGAAAGGTTAGTCCTGTTAAGGATGCTGCTAAAAAACTTTAGGGTTGCTTTGGGAGAAACTTTGCAGGTTCTTTGTGCCCTGGGCAGTTGGCATATTGGGAGCTGTATGATATGCTTAGCAGCTCAGATGGGTGTAAATGGCAATCCTCCACGGAAGGGAACGCAGGAGATGGGGGTCTTTGAGGAGGGACTCTGTCAGTGCTTAATTATCGTCACAACAGTTTGTGCCCACTGAGTGCTGACCAGTCTGTTTTCACAGGAGACACCCTCCTTGCGATTCGAGCCCCATCAGGCACGCGTTTGGAGGTTCCCATCCCTGAGGTGAGTGATCAATGCTTGGGCAGGGTGCAGGAGTGTGCCTGCGTGTGTGTGTGAGGGCAGGGGTTGTTGCTGGATTGACCAGGCTGGGAGTTGGCAGTCGGGGGTTTGATGGAGTCTGAGGAACTGGCAACCCAAGGAAGGCTCCAGATATTAAATAAATGCCAGGAAAGTCTGTTATTTGGAAGTATGTGAGTAATTGCAGGACAGCAGGGGAGAGGATGGTCCTGGGAGACGGGGCAGTTGTGTGTGGAACTGTGCTGAACTGTCTGGACAGCATGTCTTGCCTTGGGGAAATTCCTGTTCTGTTTGGAAAGGACATTTAATGTATGGCTGTGTTTTGCTTTTGACTTTTCTCAGGGCCTAAATGGGCAGAAGAAATATCAGATCCATCTGAAGAGCACAAGTGGTCCCATTGATGTTCTCTTAGTAAACAAAGATGCTTGGAGCTCTCCTCCTGTCGTACTACCTGTCCCTCCCCCTGAAGACTTCGTTCAGTGCCAGGCAGTTGCACCCTCGAAACCGCAGATACCACCGCTTGCCCACTTCCATGAGGCATCCGTTCCCAGCAGCACCCAGCCCTCCACACCGACACCTACCAGCACTCAGGACCATAGCCCTCCCACACAGAAAGTTGCAAGCACAGGTGAGAGGGAGGCTACAGGAGGCAGAAATGGGATGGTGGCCAACAAAGGAGAAGACGTTCCTTGGCCTGGCTGGGGCTGGCACTGCTGATCTTGCAGCACTGTCAGGTCCTGGCAAAAGGGACACCTCTGCCTTTGCTGCAGTGAGCCTTTTCTTTTGTCTGGGTTAGTGGGACTGGCTGTGTTAATGGAAGTAAGACACTTGGCTTGAGGGGCTAGTGCCAGCCTGTAGGAACAGTGGGGGGGAAAGACTGATCATGCAGATTCATTGATTAGCAGAAGTTTGTAAAAGGGTCTTTTCAAGTCCCATGTTCAACTTTCAGTTTGAAAAAATACTGTGAAAAATACTAGATTGATTGGTTGTGCCTTTGTCCAGCCAAATTTTGAAAGCCTCCGGCAATGGAGATCCCCAGCTTCCTTGGTGAGCTCTTCCAGGACTGCAGCACCTTCTCAGTGAATTCCTTCTTCCTGATGTCTGGATCCTTTGAGCTGCATCTTGTGCCTGTTCTGCATGTTACATCGTTTGGCATCACTGAGAAGTTCTTAATTTTTGTAACTGCCTTTCAGGTAGCTGTAAGCTGCTATTAGATTGCCCTTAGACTTCACTTTGCCTGACTGAACAAGTCCAGCTCCCTCCACCTCTCCTTGTAGGCCATGTGCCCTAGACTGCTGGCCACCTTAGTAGCCCTTAGCTGGATCTTCTCTACATCTTTCTTGAACTGGAGGGTGGCCAAAGCTGGACACAGTATTCCAAGTGCACCCTCAGCCCCAAGCAGGTGGATAGTAACTTCCTTCCCTCAATGTGCTTCCCATGCTTCTCCTGGTGTAGCTTACTACCTGGCTTGTGTTAATTGCTGTGAGAGCACGTCCTTGGCCTGGCACCACCAAGGCTGCTCTCCAGCACAGCTGCAGCAGGACCTGGGAGTTTTTGCTGGGTGAAAGCAAGAAGCCTTCTTCCTATGCAGCTGTTTGCGCTTGGCTAGCATTGCCAGTGAGGTTTCAGTCTGTGCTGCAGCTGCTTGCTTTGGTGCTGGTGGGAGATGACATTCCTGTGTGTGTCTGTGGCTACTTCCAGAATGCAGTGTCTCAGTGGCAGAGTCCAAGAGCAGCGGTGACTATGACCCCCTCAGCAACGTGTCCGCATCGGTCAGCCAGCCGGCTGGGTTAGACACCCAGCCGCTACAGTCCTCTGCCTTGCTGGACAGCAGCTCTGTCCTACCCAGCCCCTCTACCTCCTTCGAGCCGATCAAGCCCGACCCCACAGGAAGTGAGTATGCACCCTCGTTTCATGTGTTGCTCCACAAGCATGCTGCTTGGAGTGAGGGAAAGGCTGCTGGCCCTGGAGGAATAAGGTGAACTCCGTTGTGCCTTTGCTGTCAGCCAGACTGGGGACATTGAGGTGCTGGAGCGTGTCCAGAGAAGGGCAACAAAGCTGGTGAGGGATCTGGAGAACATGTCTTATGAGGAGTGGCTGAAGGAATTAGGATTGTTTAGTCTGGAGAAGAGAAGGCTGAGGGGAGACCTTATAGCTCTCTACAACTACCTGAAAGGAGGTTGTAGTGAGATGGGAGCTGATCTCTTCTCCCAAGTAACTAGCGATAGGACAAGAGGAAACAGGTTCAAGTTGTGCCAGGGGAGGCTTAGGCTGGACATTAGGAAAAAAAATTTTCACTGAAAGAGTTATCAAACATTGGAACAGGCTGCCCAGGGAGGTGGTTGAGTCACCATCCCTGGATGTGTTTAAAAGTCGTGTAGATGTAGTGCTTAAGAGACATGGTTTACTGGCAGACCTGGTAGAATAGGGTCAATGATTGGACTAGATGATCTTAAAGGTCTTTTCCAACCTAAACGATTCTATGATTCTATGACTCTGCAAGGGATGAGTAGGCATTTCCCTCTGAGAGTGCTGGGGAACCTGGTGAGAAGGTGACTGTGTGGTGTCTAGTGTCCTGACGCTTCCTGTGACGACAGTACTAGAAAATCTGCAAGGGACACTTGCATGACACGTCTCTGCTGTTACACATAGGATTATTTCCTTTCAGTCCCTTCTGTAGTACAAGGTCCAATTTTGAGGCTGCATGAAGCTATAGAATTTCCAGCCATCACTGAGAGCACCTTTGTAACTTGTGGGGAGTCTTCCTTTATTAGAAGAGCTCTTGTCTCTGTTTTCTTCCTTTACTCAGGAATACTTTTATCTTTAGTGACCTTAGTGATCTTGCAGTGTATATTTGAGGAGCTCCTTGATGTGCTTGGTGAGGTGAAATGGGCTTTAAAAAAGGAACATTTGAGCTTTATGCCAGGAAATGGCTGGCTGGCCCAAGGAGGGAAAAGCATGCTCTGGGTAAGACACACTGCTTGAATGTTTTGAAGCCTGCCTTCACTGCAGAAACACTCTAGGTTACAGAGTTATGGTTAGAAGAGGAAATCTTGCTCAAATGTAACTCAGGCAGTGCTTTTTTCACACTACTGCTGCTGGCTTGTCTGAGAGAACCGTGAACTATCTGTCTTTATCTTGGGGTAGTCTTGATGGTGGAATTAGGCCTTTGGTGTGCCTATAGCTTACCATGTTCCAGTGGGCCTGTGCTGACTCTATAAAGGCATGCCTTCATCCTACAAAAGATAAATAGAGGTGGTGTACAGAAGTGGGGGCCGTGTGAGGCTTACATACAGGTGATTATCTGGAGCTGGTGACTGTAGTAACATGTTCATGTCCCAGGGCTCCTACAGATCTATTTTAAAGTAGTTGAGCTTAAGTATTGTATTGCTTATCATTTCAGCAGAAATATGTGACATGGGGTGTGGGAGCAGAATTTCTGGATGGCGCAGGACGATTTGGATGCGTAAGGAGTACAGTAGGTGATTATGCTGTAAAGCATTTCAGACTCTTCATGTAACGATGCAAACCATTTGGTTGTATTTGCAGTACTGGAACTTCCCAAAGAGCTGTCAGAGATGTTTGATCCAACGAGAGGTATGTTCACTCCCTGGCCATGGCTTTATTCTGTGCCCATCTACCCACCAAAGTGGGACGGTTTGTTTTATTCACTCCCTTTTGGATTATTTTGGGGTTGTGGTTTTGTAAGGTGCTTGTGGTCATTGGTGGCTGCTGGCTCTCTACTTGTAGTTAGGCACTGTTAAAATTACTGGTTTCTGTATGTATTTTTCTGTCTTTATGTGGCCAGTAACCTCTGTTAGAATTTGCCCTACAGTGTGCAGACGAGGGCTTTCCTGTCCCCATGCCAACACTAATCTGTGCTCTGGCTTCTCATGCTCTGTCTCCAACTGGTCTGCACCATGTAAAAGAAAAATCCCCATTAGTCTCGTTTCAGCTGTAGCCTGCCTGAGGCTAATCCAAGCAAGTAATCTAGGGAGATAGTCTTCTCTCTTTAAAATATACCTCTGTGGTTCTGGTGGTGCTGGTAATTTCGGAGCAGTAGGGGAGGGGATGCTCTTACTTGTGTTAGGAGTTCTGCCTCTGCCCAAGGAATGCCTGAGTGTTGCTGCCTAATGGTGGGATGGACTGTGGGCTAGGGACAGAAGAGGTGAAGGAATTTGGTCTAACATAAGCCTAAACCAGGAAACTCTTTATTAGCACATTTATTTCCTGTCAATGCTGGTGTAATACTTCCTAGCCCTGCAGCTCGGCAGAGCTGGGTACACACAAGCACTTTTGTGGTGGTGACAGGATATGTACAACAGTCCCTAGTTCTGTGCTCTAGCAGGTGCTTTGTGAAAGTGCTGTCTTTGTGTAAAGACCCCACAATCCCAAATGCAGATATGCAACCATCTGATCTGTGTGCTCGGAGCCCTGGGCTCTGTGCTCCACCTGGAGAACACCCTTCCTCCTCGCTCAGCACCCGCTGCTGTAGACAGTGGATGAAGTCTTGGTAATGACTGATTGCATGTGAGGAGTAAATTTGACTTCAAAATGTGAAGCATAAGCTGCTTCAGTAAATCTAGGTTAACCCAAACTAACTACTATGGCACTATGTGGACACTATTAAAAAGGAGATATTTGCCATCTACGGTAATGTGTGTTGTTTTATGGAGTAGTGTCCTGGTTTGAGGTACCAAACCACGACAAGTATTCTTCCCAATTTGGAGAGGGAAGGTAGAGATCCAGGAGTGAAGGGACAAAACAGCCAACAGCTACAGAGGCAAAGCTCAGTACTGGAGAAAAGCAACACTACAGAGCTTGGAGAAATGGGCCTTGCAGCGTGCTCCACGCAGCCTCTTTCATCCCTGTGTGATCGCAGTAATGTTGCCCTGGTACTGGCTGCTGCTTTAAGGCTATGCAGTTTAAGCTGCACGAGTCTGGAGTTCTTACTTAGAATTACTTTTTCAGCATGGTTTTCTCTCTCTTTTAAATGGGTGCTTAATAACTGCTTGTTTTAAACTTGTATCCTGGAAAAAGCTTGTATTTCAACACACACATATACACACCCTGCTGTATTACCAGCCCTGATTTAAGAAAGCAGGTTCTGCATTTAATTGCTATTTGTTGAAGCTGGTATTAGTCCTGTCTTGTCGTTTGGTGTTGAAATTCTCTCATCTCATGGCACTGAATTAGACAGGTAGGTTCCTGTCCTCTAAGAAACAGCTTGCTGTGGCTAAGCATCTTGAAAACGGGCTCATCTGAGTTTCTTTTGTGAAAGCCTATTTCAGCTGTGGGTAGTATCTCATCAACCCAGTTAGACTGAGTTAGATATTCACTATCTTAACTTGGTAAAGTGAGAGAGGTATTCCGAAAGTTGTTTTCAAACGCTCAGCTTAAAGAAGATATTGGCTTGCACGGGCTTCATCTGGGTGTTTGTCTACCCTTCAAGTGCTTTGTGAACCTACTAGCCAAGAAGGAATGACATTTCAGAGATAATCAGTTTTTTTTTTACAGTTTTGCGTGGGCAGTAGAGGGGAGAGAGTTGGGGGCACCAGCTAGCATGCTGGTGTAGGGATAAGGCATAGCCCATCATATGAAGGAGACTGGCGTATGGTTGAGCTAAAGCAGGCAAAAACCTCCTGCACAATTTCTTGATGTAGCTTGAACTGTCTGACCTGGATTTCCCTTTACCTATGGCAGGAGGCCCAAGCCTCCTTTTACCACTGCCTGCTGCACGTGCTGTGCCTTAGCCAGAGAAGGGATAACAAGGGTGAGGGCCAGAAGAATTTGGGAAGGGCTGGATACTGCACAGGAGCAGACCAGGAAAGCAGAGTGCATTGCTTAACCATGCTTGTCTCTTCCCCAGAATGTATGAACTCTGAGCTGCTGGAAGAGCTGATGTCATCTGAAGGTGAGTCTTTGAGTCTCCCCCTCATGGCATGGCCTTTCTGGGGGAGCAAGACCATGGTGTGAGACTTTACCCAGCTCACAGCCTTGCGACTGCAGACTCACCCTCATCTTTTCTGGGCTTGGGACACAGACTCTGTTCTCACTGTCCCACCAGTCCCTGAGAGGGACCAGAAGAGCCTGTCTTTTCCATGTCACAAGGCTGATTTGAAGCAAGCTCAAAGACTGCTACTGCGAGGCAGCCGCCTTGTGGCTCTGCAGCTCTTGGCTAAGTGTGGGAGTGCTGCATTTTTTAACCAACCATGGGCTTCTCTTTCCCCAGTGTTTGCTCCCTTGCTCCGCCTCTCCCCTCCACCCGGCGATCACGACTACATCTATAACCTGGATGAGAGTGAAGGTGTCTGTGACCTCTTTGATGTGCCTGTCCTCAACCTCTGACTTCTCAGTGTGGCTGTGAGCCTTGCAAACACAGACCATTTTGTAACTCTTTGGAAAGTGTCTATTTTTGGATTGCTTTTGTGCTAGAGCTCGATGAGTGAGCGATTCAGAGATGCTCTCATATGGACTCAGAACCAAGAGATGTGGACTTGCAGGCCGGGAGCCTTCCCGTAGCTTTTTCCTCTTCCTCCGTTGCATGTGCAAGGTCCATGTGCAACTCGCCCCGCCACATCTCTCTCTCCACTGGATCCTGGGCCTCACTTCAAAGGGTCTGTGTTTTGAGTGTTCCGAGTTCACCCGTAGAGTTTACCCATGTGCCTCTCTGAGCTTCCTCAGATCTGCATGCCTTGGTTTTTCCTGCACTCCTAGAGGCACTTTGCACCTCCTAGGTACCAGCTGCTACAAGGAGCCCTGATATCATGGTCAGTTCATAAGCACGGAGGTAGTTAGCTAGATTTCTCAATGTGAGTGGTTCAGATTGGGATGGTTATATTTCTGAATGACAACGAGGAAAAAAGAAAAACAGCATCAAAGCGTCCATTTCTTCCAGTGACTTCAGACTAAGCTAGTATGTTTTACAAGAAAAAGCACTTTTTTTAGCCAGCTGTGCCTCCTAGTGTGGGACTCTGGAGTTGAGTCTTCCTAGTAGGACCCAGGAGCTGAGTCTTTCCCTGCTTGTGCATCAGCAGGAATGTGGGTTCTGCATTCATCTGTCTGCTGATGCATGAGCCTGGGGGCTGCAGCTCCTTGTACAGCAGCTGTGCTGTTTCTACAGGGCTAAAGAAGAGGTGCCAGTATGGTTTTTTAAAATTTTTTATTTGTTTTTGCCTGAGTGAAGAGAAGTTTGAAAGGATAAGACTGCTCCAGCCAGTGCCTGTAAGGTACTCCAGGTACGTCAGAGCCTGCTCAATGCGAATAACTGTCTTCTCCAACCATTGCACTTGAGCCTTCAGCTGTCTAAAAGGCGACCAAGCAGTAACAATTCAGTAGTACTTTGCCATAACAAGTTATGTAGGTGTTGTCAAAACAGTGCTTTTTTTTCCCCCGTTCTTGTCTCAGCATCTGCTCGGGATCAGGGTTTCTGTATATTTGAATTTGCTCCTCTAGTGTCTGCACCCACACTCCCAATTCCTGATCCCGTGGCAGGTTGCTGCCTAGTGTGGTGCTTTCTCTGCATCGTTTTTCCACAAGATTTTCTTCTTTGCTTTGTAACGGAAGGTCTGCTGTTGGGTTTGTTACGGTGATCAGGTGGTACCAGTCTTGGACCCTGGTGCATTTTAGTTGGAGCAATGCCCTGATGGATTTGTGTTGTATTTTGCAAGCCCCAGCTTTGGTTTTCGGTCAGATCCGGTATTTGAGTGTCTTCAGTTTTGCACATCTTCCTGCTGACATGGTGGTAGCAGCTGTCCTGCCTTTCCTGCTCTGCGAACTGCCAAAGAGAGGGCCAGGCCGGGAGCACGACTGCCCATTGCAGAGAGGTAGCTTGCAGCCATCTACGTAACCAGCTGATGTTTAACTTCTCCGCTTAGCTGCTCATTTCCTGTGAACCACACAACCAGCTGGAGCACCAGCAATAAGAGATGTAAAGTCTTCAATTCTTGGAGCCCGCAGAGGTGAGAAGAGTATATGCTTGGGACCTGCGTCCTCGAGGTGGCTCCTCAGGCCATCGTGATCTGTGTGGGACTCCTCCAGAAGAGCTGTTCCTCTCTGCAGCCCTGAAGCACCAGCATCCTCTACAGGAAAAGCATGAAGAATTCGGGAGGAACAACAGGACGCTCTCTAGTTTGGTAGCGGGTAGCTGCTGCCGGCAAGCCAGCTGTGGCATGGGACCCCACTGGGGGGGTGAACTTGCAGCCCGCATGCAGTCAGTCCCTGAACCTTCCCTCCTTCGCATGGAAGCTGACCGAGCTTCCTTGGTCCTGCGCGCGCGTTAGCTAGGCTCCATGGCTTTGGTGTAGCTCGAGCTCTCTGTGTACTGCCTGGCCCTCGCTCTCCCTCCAAGCGTTCATGTTTGCCACCTTTGGAAAAGGATACCTAGAGAAAAATTTACAGTCGTGAATGAACTTTTGATTCATATATAAAGATTATTTTTGTACTTTTTTTTTGCAAGGAAAGAAAAATTGCCTGTAACATTTGTACAGTGTTCTCTGATGTGAATAAACAAACAAACAAAAACTTTCCAGAGTTTCCCACACTCCCCCGGCCTGTGCCTCCGGAGGGACGGGTGCCCCCCCCACGAACAGTGGGGTACTGCCGTCCCCCTTTCCCGGTGCGGAGGTGGGTCCTGCCAAGCCTGCGTCAGCTCAGGTGAGGGGGCTGGGCACCGCCATCGGGACCGGTGGTGGGGCCCTCCGGGAGGCGGTGGCGGTGGCGACCCGGAACTACGGGGCGGCGGGGCGGGGAGCTGTGCCGAGCGGTGCCGGTGCCGCCACGGGAGCCATGCCGCCGCCCAAGGACGTAGTGAAGATCGCCATCCAGATGGCGGGAGCCATCCCGCAGCTCATCGACCTCCAGCAGGTACTGCCT
>VFFE01009107.1:997642-1039106 GCA_008921705.1 Burhinus oedicnemus
CCCCTGACCCCGGCTGATGACTGCCCTCTCGCTTGCAGACCAAGCCCCTGGCCTCCGTGCTCAAGGATGTCTGCGATGCGTGAGTACCGCACCCACTGCCCACCACTGGGTTGTGACAGCCCGCCACCGGGCTGCTACCAGCCCAGCAGTGACCAGCACTGGCCGTACCGGGAAGTGACTGGCCACCCGTCACTGCAGTTGGAGCCTGCCCAACGCCGAGCACTACGCCCTGCAGTACACGGACGGGCGGCAGACCTACATCACTGAGTCGGTGAGACCCCCACTGACCTCTCCCTGGCCCCACTGGCACGGTGCTTCCCAGCTCACTGCTTCCTTTCTCCTTACAGAACCGTGGGGAGATTAAGAACGGGAGCATTTTACGGCTGACCACCTCCCCGGTACATCCCTCTGTACCCCCATCTCCTTCTCTGCTATATGTTGTGGTGGGATGTCCCCTGCGATGGAGAAATGTGGTGCTCCAAGCTCTCTGCCGCTGCCTTGCTCGGCGACTTCTGGCTCATGATGGCTCCTGTCAGTACTTCAGACCCAGCAGACCTGTCTCAACCTTCATCCTCCCTCGGCAGAGCCTGGGGGAGTTTGAAGAGAAACTAAATCATCTTGAGATGCTTTGGACATGTCGGCCAACTCATCAAATGTTCTTAGCCTTGCACCAGCCTGACCTCCTTCCTCAGCTCCTCCTGGTCTCCTCTGCTCTAGTCTCTGCTCTGTCTCGGTCCAGCTCCTCACTGGGGCTGCTCTAGCCTGAGTCTCTTTCCAAAACGTCCTTAAGCTCTTCCAGCCTTCTCCAAGCTTCTCGCTGTCTTTTGATGAACCCCTTTGGCCTGATTCTTTCCTTCCTGGTAGGACCAAGAAGCAGAGAGGTTGTACAGCGGGATCCAGAGCAACAGCTCGGATGTGAAGACTGACTCGCTGAAGAAGCTTGCGAGCCTCTCCCAGGACGTTACCTTTGCTCAGGAGTTCATCAACAGGAATGGCTTGAAACAAATCTTCTGTATTGTGGAAGAAGGGAATGAGTGAGTATCAGGAGAGGACTTTACTTGCAGTTCTTGACTTTTCTTCTCCCTTGCTAATGCTGTATGAGCTCCAAGCTCGGAGTTGGAGTGGGCTCCATTCGTTTTCCTGGCTTGTTGAGCCCTGTGCTGTGGCATGAAGGGCAGCACTGGTGGCAGGGGCTTGGCTCTGCAGGCTTCTCACCTGCAGGTATGTGGCTGCATGCTGGCAGCCGGGGGAAGGTCCCCAGGGGTCTGTGGTCCTGACTTCTCGTGAATGTGCCCAGGCTTGAACCTCCCATCCCTTCACTGGCTGGGTCACCTGCAGCTCCATGGGTTTTGCTGCCAGGAAACTTCCTGTGATGATTGTGGCCTCTGCTGCTGCTCATTCCTGCCACCCCAAATAATCCCTCTGCCATGGGGTTTTAGCTGTGAGAGATCTGCAGGCAGCTCAAGAAAACCCCAATTGCCAAACTAGTGCCTGCCTGAGTCTTTCAGGATGTGATGGTGCATCTCCTCTGAGTTCCTGTCTGACAGAGGATGTGGAGCCCAAAACCAGGCAGTGCAGCATATGTTTCTTGGAAACAGGGGGAGGGATTTGGGGTGGCTTGGCTTTCCTGAGGGCTTGTCTGCAGTGATCTTTGTACCATCGTAATGCAGCTTTCCAGAAATTGTTGAACTTCTGCTGCCTCGACTTCCTGGGATGACTAAGCGAGAGTCCAATTTCTTACCCAACAGTCTCTCTTGCCTTTCTTCTCCTGCTCGCTGCTCTCTGCTTTTCTAGCTGTTTCTAACGTACCCACCAATGTGCAACTGTACTTCTGTGGTGACTGTGGAGTACCTGGACCGTACGTGGACCCACCTCACTGTGTGTGCTCATCTGTTCCTCCAGTACAGGGGAGATGCTAGCTCACGCCCTGAAGGCCTTCATGGAGCTGATGGAGCATGATTTTGTTTCTTGGGAGACTCTTAGTGCAGCCTTCATCAAGAAGGTAAGCACCTTCTGCAGTTTCCACAGCCTGTGCCCTTGGGATTCCTTGTTGCCCTCGTCACCTAGGCTTAGCCCGCTGTTGACGGATGGTTTTGTGTCTTGTAGATAGTGAGTTATGTCAATATGAACGTGGTGGATGCATCTGTCCAGCAGCTCTCCTTGTCTGTCTTGGAGAACATGGTACCCACCAGTCGCCTCCTCTTTGAGCTAGTCAAAAAAGAAGTGACGCTGGATCGTCTTCTCACCCACCTGCAGGTGTAAGTGAGAGGCCAGAGTACTGTTCGCCCCCATCCCAAAGCCAGTGGGATGAGGCGATGGACATGATCTCTGAGTGTTGCTGGTTATCCATGGCACAACATTGTATTGTCCCTTCCTAAACAAGGTGGGCAGCCTCTCCTGTCCCTGCTGCTGGGAGAGGGATGGACTGTCCCGTTTCCAGGTCAGGTTCCTTCATTCATGGCCTGTTTCATTCAGATATTTTAGTTCTTTAGCTGACCTGCCATTTTTCTGACATTGGCTCTTCCTTCCCTTTCCCCAGTGTATTTAGGAGCAGTAGTACATTCCCTGCAACTTGGGGTGGTGGTGCCGTACTGAACACAGTTTGTTAAATCCCTCAGCTAAGGCGGGTTCTTTCTTCCCTCCTCTTCCTCATACCTCTGCATCTCTTCAGTTTGGAGGTTTTCTTTCTTAGAAAATGGAGAGGCTCGTCCCCAGGACTCCTGGCAGACAGGAGTCTGCTGCTTGCCATGGGTGCTCCTCTGTCTCCAGAATGCTGCACCGATGGTTGTGTGCAGAGCAATATCTGATCCACCCATGGCTGCAAACGCAGTCACAGCTGTGGGGACCATCTCACCCTTGGCGCTGCTGTCAGCAGCTGCTCACTCATGGCTCTGGCCTCCCTGGGTCCCCCAGCTCCGTGCAGCAGGGTCCAGCAGTGAAGCGGGGAGTGATGGTCTCACCTTGGGGAGGGTGAGACCACCCTCAGAGCTGGTGACTCTCCCCATCCTCCTCATCCTCCTTCAGGACAAACACCCAGCTGCAGCTAAAGGCGATGGCCCTGCTCATTGCGCTGCTGCTGGCTGCCACCGACGCTGAGCGGCAGGTAAGGGGCTGCTCTCTGCCCAGGGGCAGTAGGCAGCACCAAGTGGTGGCGGGGTGGTGGGCATTGCAGATCCAAGCACCACAGTGCCCCTGTCATGGAGGTGTGCTGCCAAGATGCTTCTGAAGAGTAGTTCTGAGGAGATACAAGATCTCAAATGACAGGAGAAGTATCATGGCTGGTGGTGGCACAGTGACCATGATGGCCCAGACCCAGCGCCTGGCACATATGGGCCATCACAGCTGGACCCCCCTGTGATGGGGCCTTGGGCAGCTGGGTCCTCCGCTGTAGTGTTTGTGTTCTCTGGGATGGTGGGGCTGTGAGAGGTGCCTGGAGATGTTCAAAGTCAGTGTCTTCACTCTGCCTCTTCTCCTTGACTGACACAACCTGTCTGGGCAGCCTGGTGGGATAGGATCTGTTTGAGCCCCACTGGGGTGGGCTAGTCCTGGCTGTCAGGGCAGTGGAAGCTGGGGGCAGGTCTCCTGCTCTCTGGTGTCACTCCTGAGACTGCCAGTTCCTTTCTGTCCCCACCCTGCCTGTGGCTCAAAGCCAGGCATAACAGGGAAGTGGATCTGCAGAGGGAATGCTGGCTTTTTTGGGGAAATGGTGGTGTGCTGGGCTGGGGAATTCTTACAGCCTCTTCCCTTCCTAGGACATGATGGACTACCTGAGAGAGAAGAACATCAGGCAGTTTATCCACAAGGTGGGGAGCTGTGCTTCGTCCTCTGTCCTTCCTCCCCAGCCCCTGTCCCCTCAGCCCCAGCCTTTGGTGACTATGCCTGGCTGGGTTGCCTGTGTGCTCCACACCCCTTCCTTGATGCCTCTTATGGGTGCTGCTGTGCCCAGGGTTGGACCCCGGCTGCCTGTGGTTCACTGCACCCAGCTCTCTCCCAGCCCTGAGGGGACCTGCTCACTTCCTAATGCCCCTTTGAGCAGTGGGACCTGCTGGGCTTTGGCTGTTGGGCCCTGGGCTTGGAGGAACCAGGAGCAGCAGCCTGGGGGAACCTTCTCATTCACGGTCTCCTGTAGAACATCATCCACAGCTCTGAGCCGCTGGGGGATGAGATGGCCCATTACCTGTACGTGCTGCAGTCCGTCAGCCTCAACCTGTGTGAGCGTCGCATGAGGACCTCCATGGATCCCTATTCACAGGTCTGGGAGCACTCTCCTTGTGAGTTTGGCCATGCTCTAATCCACCTGTGGAAGCAGAGGCGGGTGAAGGTTCACCTTTGGGTGAACACAGCATATTTGATTTCATCAGCGGTTTGTCCTGGGAGAACCTGCTTGTGTGGGGCTCACCAGCATCTCCTCCTCTCCGCTCTCCCTCCAGGAACAGCGGGAGCTCCTCCAGTCTCTGCGCCAAACTGCCTTTGAGTCGGAGAATGAGGCACCTGCCAGCAACTTCAGCACCGAGCGCCGGCGATCCCTGTGTGCCAAGGAGTTCCGCAGGCTGGGCTTCGTGGTGCGTCCCCCCTGCATCCCCTCCCCAGCTGTCTGTGTTGACGCTGATGGGCCAGCATGCAGTACCTGGCTTCTGGTCCCTCGGCACTGCTAAACAGCGGGTGCTGCAGAGCTGCTGGGACTCAAAAGGCAAACCCCATGGCTGCATCAGGAGGACTCTGCTGCTCAGAGAAGAAAGCAGCAGTTGCTAAATTGCATCCTTTTGTGTCCTAGAACAACAGCAACCCAGCGGAGGACCTCCGCCGTGCCCCGCCGGGACTCCTTGCCCTCGACAACATGGTGTATTTCTCCAGGCATACCCCCAATGCCTATAGCAGGGTGCGTGCTCTCTCCCCGAGAACTCCCTGGTGCTGGTGGATCTCCACCTTCTTTTCCTTTCCTTGTGATATGTCCTTGGCTAAACCCAGGTGAAGCTGTCCCTTTTGGGCAAGTATCCTACTGTTGCCCTGTTTCAGATGGAGCCAAGACTTCCCTGTGGGTAGGAGCAGCCATGTGAGGCTGGTGGCTCCCCATAATTTTTAGTTTTTTGCCCTCAGCTTGGTTTCCAGGCCTTGCTCACGCCTGAGCAAACTGGGACAATTTGGGCAAAACCAGCCAGTGGCTGCAGAGCATTAGCCATGTTCTGAGCTGCTGTGCCTGTGATCAGCTCCTGCACTGCGGCAGGGGAAGGAGGAGGCTGGGGCTGGTTTTTGGGGACAGAAAATTAATTCTGTTAGGGATGGCTCAACTTGAGGGGGACAGCTTGCCCTCCAAGTTTGTGGCCTGCGTAACGCAAGGCATTGACCCCCTCCTCCAGTTTGTCCTCGAGAACAGCAGCCGGGAAGACAAACACGAATGTCCCTTCGCTCGAAGCAGCATCCAGCTCACCCTGATCCTCTGTGAGATCCTGCATGTTGGAGAGCCATGTATGTGTGTGCCCCAGTTTGTCCTTCTCCCTGCCCTGCTGCCTGCCGGCTGGTGGGAGTGAGGACAAGCTGCCAGGGCAGGTGGCTGTGTCCATGGGGCCACCAGGCTCTGGCATAGCTGACAGCAGGGGAAAGGGAGGGAGAGCTGGGAAATGTCCAGGTTCTCCTGGACACTAAAATCCTCTGGAAAAACTGGGGAGTCTGGCATCATCTGTCCTTCTCACTGCAGGCTCGGAGACGGCTCAGGCCTTTTACCCTATGTTCTTCGGGCAGGATCATTTCTTTGAAGAGCTCTTCTGCATCTGCATCCAGCTGGTGAACAAGACCTGGAAGGAGATGCGCGCTACCCAGGAGGACTTTGACAAGGTGCGAGGGGATGCGGGGGCCCTGGATAAGAGCTGGGTCCATGGACTGTACGCAAATTCAGGGTGTCTGGGGAGCATCACCAGACTGGGAGTGATGTCCTGGGCCCTGCAGGTGCTGCAGGTGGTGCGGGAGCAGATCACCAGGACCCTGTCCTTCAAGCCCACCTCCCTGGAGCTATTCAAGACCAGAGTGAACACACTGAACTACAGCGAGATCCTGAAGCTGCGGCAGACGGAGCGGCTGCACCAGGAGGAGACGCTAGCTGTGCCCGTGCTGTGAGTGGGCTGTGGGCAGGGAGCCGGAGCTGTGATCAGGAGCCATGGGAGGGTCAGTGTGGGGCTGGGGAGGTCAGTGACCTCCTGCTGAAGTGGCCATGCTCCTCTTCTGCTGGCTGTCACCCCAGGGAGTTGCGTGAGAGGCTGAAGCCGGAGCTCCTGGAGCTGATCCGACAGCAGCGCCTGCTGCACCTCTGTGAGGGCACCCTCTTCCGCAAGATCAGCAGCCGCCGCAGGCAGGGTGAGTGCGAGCCCTCTGCTCCTGGTCGGGGGTCCTGGGAGTGGGGCAGAGGCTTGTCCCCACATCTCCTGCCGCCAGGGAAGTCACATGCATGCCTGGCTCCCTGGACAGCTGGTACAAGCTAACCCACAGGGTGGGACCAAGTGAGGTGTGCTGATGAGGGGGCAGCTCCATCCAGCCAGGGAAGGGGACTTCAGCCGGGGGAGGCTAAGCATTTCCCAATGGCCCTTCTGCTGCAGACAAGCTCTGGTACTGCCGCCTGTCACCCAACCACAAGGTGCTGCACTATGGGGACGTGGAGGAGGGGGTGCACTCTCCCCCCATCGAGAGCCTGCCAGAGAAAAGTAGGTGATGATGGGGAGAAAGAAGAGGGTGGGAAGGAGGGGAGCCCTCTGCCCACCCCAGCTGTGATGTGCTGGGGATGTCTTAAGGTGGGAATTGCCCCTCTGCCTGGCTGCCACACATCTGGCCCAGTGCCTGCTGGCACCATGGGACTGGGAGCTGTGGGAGTTCAGGCTGGGGCAGGCTGGTTCTTGAAAGGGTGCTGCAGAGCGACTTCAGCCCCCCGCCCCCCCCAAGTTGCAGATGGCTGTGAGCTCCCATGCATGGGCTCTGAGCGCTGCAGACCTGGGGAAGAGGAGAGGAGAGCAGGTGCTCACAGCTTTTCCGCTTGCCCCAGTTCCTGTGGCGGACATGAAGATGCTGCTTGTGGGGAAGGAGTGTCTGCACACAAAGGAGAAGAGCTCCGGGAAGCAGAACAAGGTCAGCACTTCCCACCCCATGTTGCGCAGCTGGTGATGGTTTTTGGTGGTGGGTGGATAGTGGCAGGTTGGGTGGTTTCATGGACGGTGGCAGGTTTTTGATGTGGCTTGAGACTGGAGACCTCTTGGAGGAGGCTGGGAGGCAGTTCCTGCTCTGAACCCCGCTGGGGCTGGAAAGAGTCCAGCTGAGAAGCTGGCTACCCACTGTGCTGTCCCCACAGGATGTCCTAGAGCTGGCCTTCTCCATCGTGTATGACATGGAGGAATACTGCCTCAACTTCATTGCCCCCACCCGGTACGAGGTGAGCTCCAGGGGCCCGCTGGGAAGGCAAACTGTGGCCAGGTTTCCTTGCCAGGGAACCACAGGCAGGGAAGGGGGGGGGATGTCCCCAGGGTGGGAGCCACAGAGGGGGGAGAGGGCTGGTGTCAGTCACCTGTGCTGTTTCCCTAGTTCTGCCTGTGGACAGATGGGTTGAACGTACTCCTGGGCAAGGAGATGACGAGCGAGCGAACGCAGACAGACCTTGATGTCCTGTTGTCCATGGAGCTCAAGCTGCGGCTCCTGGACCTGGAGAACATCAGCATCCCTGACACCCCCCCTCCTGTCCCAAAGCCCCCCAGCAATTTAAACTTCTGCTATGACTTCAGCTACGCAGAGCAGTGAGTTCCTCCCTGTGCCCCATCCCCCCTCTATGCCCCCCAAAATCAAATCCCTTCCTCCAGGTTCTGTCCCTCATCTCTGGCCCAAAGGGACAAGCCCAGGCACTGGCCGGGGGCTCAGGCATGCGCCGCCTGCACCTTGCCCATCCCAGGGCAAACTGCCCTCCTGTGAGAGCACAGCACTGAGCCACAGGCTCCTGTTTGAGGGGGGTGACCCGCCTGCTTTGCCCCCCTGCCACGGGCAGGCAAGACAAAATACTTTGCAGACAGCTGAACTCCTCTGTGGTGGCATTGCCCCTACACCTCAGCAAGGCTTTGGGCAGAGAGGGCAAAGATGTGGGCAGGAATAAAGGTACAGGCAGCCCTGGGACAGCTGGAGGGGGGGCAGCACTACAAAGGTATGAATCCACACTGCCTGACTCTCCTCATCAGTGTAGGGGCTCCCTTCTGGGCAAAAAGGGGTTACAAAAAGGATAACACACCCTTTCCACTCAGTTTGGCAAGCAAACAGCATCTCCAGAGCATGGTGTGCCTGCCCAGCCAGGCCCATGCCGCACTGAAACGTTTTTCTGCTGAGCCCTGGAAGGGTGGTGTTTAGGGTACAAGTCCCCTCTCCCAGCGCCATTTCAGCTGGGCAGAGGCTTGCTGCTGCCGTGCCTGGTGTGAGGAGGAGACCCTGGTCTACCCTTGCTGCCTGGCACTGCAGCGCTCCTGCCAACCCTGGTGCCTTCCCCTGCGCCAGGCAGGTAAGTGCGCTCTTCAGCCATGCTGCTGCACTACTGCACCACGACAAGCTACCTCCTCCCTGGCCCCCACCCCAGTGCCCCACATCTCCTCGTGCTTACAGCTTCTCCATTGGGTGTAGCCTGTGACTGCAGCCACAGGTCGCCGAGGCTCCGACTGTGCCTCTGCCTCCTGCGTATTGGGACAATAAACACTTGTAGAGAATTTGGGGCCGTGTCCTTTCCAAAGCTTTGGGGAAGAGGTCAGGCTGATTGCGGGGGAAAAAGGGGCCAAAGCAGGCAAGTTTGGGACTATGCTGCAGCACTGTGGGAGCTGATGCACAGAGCATGAAGCCTGGAGGATGGCTGGCAGGAAGGTTTTGTTCCTACTGCTGAATGGAGGAGCAGGCATGGAGTCAAGTCACCTGCGAAGAAGGCGTCTCCAGCCTAGGAAGGTTTAGGAGTGCTGCAAGGGGTCCTGGTACCAAGTTAAACAGGCTCAGCTCCTGCAAGTGGGCCAGTGCCTCTGGGCTTGAGGCTTGGAGAGCTGTAAGAGGGCTGTTACAAGGAAAGACAAGGATGGGGAAGGCTGTCTCTGCGAGGCTGCTGCCCTGCAGGGCCAGGCTCTGCAGCCCCAGCTCTTGCCCCACACACTGAACCACCTCCCAGGAGCCAGCAGAGCTACCAAGGGAGGTGAAAGCAACATGGCTCCCTTGGCTTCAGGTCAGGCTCTTGATGGCTGTGCTGTAGGGCACCTTCTTTTATGAGTAGGGGCTGTACAGGTGGTGCCGAGATGGGAAGGGCAGGCGCCAGCACCCCAAACCCCTGGGCTGCGCTGTGGGGGCAGGGGAAAGGTCTCAGAGTCCCCCGAGCTGGGCTGGGAACCGCAGAATCCCCCGGGGACCGGAGGGGGAGCCCCAGGCCCGGAGCGGGAGCGGAGGTCTAGGGTGCCCTGAGGCCTCCCCTCCCCGGCCTGAAGTAGGCCCTGACAGCTATCTCCGCCACATCCGGCTCCGCCACTTCCGGTGGGGGTCACTTCCGGTGCGGACGGGAAGCGGATCGTGGATCGCGGAGCCGGCGAGGCCATGGCGGTGAGTGGCGGGGCCGGGGGTACGGGCGGGCGGCCGGGGCGGGCGAGGCCGCTGACCGCCTGTCTTGACTCCGCAGCCCAAGGGGAAGGCGGGAACCAAGGGCAAGAAGCAGATCTTCGAGGAGAACCGGGAGACGCTACGCTTCTACCTCCGCATCATCCTGGGGGCCTCGGTGAGTACGACCAGGGAGAGACGGGCCGGTGGGGAGGGCCGGGCCGGGCCGAGCCGAGCCGATAGCCATGCTGTGCTCTCTCCGCAGGCCGTCTACGCCGTGGTGAACCTGTTGATCTTCTACCCCGCTGCTTCCGCCTGGACGTGGGTGAGCACCCGGCCTGCTGCGGGCAGGACACTGGCTTCTGTCCCGGCGAGGGGCACCTGGGCCCCGCCCGGCGGAAAACCGGGTCCTTCCCTGGTTGCCGCAACAGACGAAGCCAGCAGGCCCCTGCTGCTCTGCCCTGGAGGTCGTGGCTTTTGTGGCTGACAGCTCTTTCCTTGTTGCAGCTAGCATTTGTCTTCAGCTTGGTGGTCTACGGCACCAGCTACTGGTCTATGAACTCCATGGCAAAGCCATCTTTCACAGACGATGGCAGCCTTGCCGACGGGGGAATCGACCTGAATATGGAGCAGGGGATGGCAGAGTGAGTGTCCACACCCGCACGAGTCCAGGTGAGCAGGACCTGCTGCCTGAGCGTGCACGCAGAGCCAGGAGAGCCCCCAAAGGAAAAGGCCGGGCCTCAGCTCCCACCTGACCTTGCTTACTGGCACAGGCATGAGGGGAGCTGGAAGCCTCTAGCCATTTTTTTCCAAGAATGTACCTAAACTGTCCTCATTTGAATGCGTGCCCCGTTGTGCACTAGTTGTGAGTCGCCATGTGGGTATGTCAGCCTGGAATGGTCACTCTCCTTAGGGCTGAGGTGCACAGGTAGGACATCCCAGATGTTCAGCTGGAGCTGAACAAGTTACAACCTTATTTCAGTGAAGAGACAGTGCTGACACTGTGCACGCTTCTGCAACACACAGAGGAATATATACTTTCTTTGTAAACCACTGCTGCAGGTAGTGCTTGACAGAGCAGAAGGGCACACGCTGCCAGTTACCCCATCCTGGCTGCAAACTGGTCATGTTGTGAACTGTTCTACACAGTTCCTGTTGTAGCTGCTTCCTCTCATCTCCTCAGCCTTTTCTGCCCCCTGCGCTTGTGCATTCCCCATGTCTGTCTGCAGACAGTGCCAAGCGTTTGCCTGTCTGGTGTTCTTGGCAGTGCTGTAACTCTCTTTTCCTCGGTCAAGGAACACACAACAGTAATTCCTGCGAAGCGCTGTTAAATAAAGTAAGGAAGACAGCAAGACAGCAGTACTGAAACAGCAGAAATATCTTCTAGATTTACATGTTTTCCAACAGTGACCCTCAAGAGTATTTACAGAAAACTGCTGGGCAGTCATGGACATGTCAGGCTTTGCTCTCTGTTGTCCCTGCCCTTGGCCTCTGTCCGTTGGTCCAGCTTTTGCTGGGTTCTTCAGCACGTGCTCAGTGAGGTACCTGGAGTACTTGACCCTTTCCCTCGAATGCCCTTTGCCTACAATTTAAGGTTTACCTCCATCTTTCACTTGCTGCCAGGCTTTTGAAGAAACACAGCGGGGCCTTATTTCCAGCAGAGCCCTCTGCGTCACGTCAAGTGTTCTTGTGCTGGAAGGGCCATGTATTGATGTATATATTTTTATTTTTCATAACGTAAGTTTTATTTCTGCAGCCAGTAGATGTTATCAGCAGGCAAAGAACCTGCTGTCTCTGCACAGGATGAGCTCTCATCTCGTGTTTTTGTTAGTAGAGTAGTAAATTTTCTACCTGCAGCCAGAGTGACTCAGGTGTCTGGTGTAAGAGACTCAGCTGAGGGACGAGGAGGCTGGGAAGAGAGGGAGTTATTTCTAGTGTGACTTGTGAGCTGAGTGCTTTTCACCCTCTTCATCCTACAGTGACTTCTTTTTCCTGCTGGTCAGCTGAGCGTTTTTTCTCCCATTTTACACTGTTTTGGCTCTCCTGAGTAGAATTGTAAAATATTTTGGATACCTTTTTTGTGAAACATAACATGGGACAGTCGAGTAAGGAAGATACAGAATTTCGATGTCATCTGTGGTATCCTCCTCGTTGTGGGAGATGTGTAAGGCACCGAGGCAGAGTGAGTGCCCCAATAACTGCCCCATGCATGTGTGTGATGGATGGTGTCCAGGGAAAAGGACTCACAGGAGTTAGCACAGGGATCCTGTTACCTGCTGTGAAAAGGTGTCCGGTGCAGTCTTAGCACCACTGCAGTCAGGTTGCAGACATAGTACTTCCCTCGATACTGGGGCTCTGGGTTTTTTCTGCCTGAGCAATACACTGTTGGGGTGGGTTTTATGACACATTAAAATTAATTGATGCTTGTCTGAGGCACAGGCTGTGCAAAACACACCATAGCTTGAAGGCAGAGCTGTAAAAACAAAACCTGCACAGCTGAAGTTCCCATCCTGACCCTGTACCTTTGTACCTGAGCCTGTGCAGAGCCCTCGGCTGTGAGAGTGCAAGTCCTTCATTATTTTAACCCTGCTGGTATGTGAATGCAAAGTGCTAATGAACACTCAGTGCTCCTCCTGCTGACTGCATGCATTTATCAGGTGAAGCGCTCTAAATTACCCCTTTGGAGATCAGGGCTCTGTGTTAGTGGTTACTTTCAGAAAGCACCAGATGTTTTCCTGCCTCTCAGCTGAGCGTGCCACAGCTGATTAATGTGTGCTCTTTTGGAGCTACTTCTGGAACGCTGTGGATTTGACAGCATTTCCCTCATGCTGTCTGTAACTGAAACAGATACCGTGTGTTGCTTTGGGGTTGAGGAAGGCTGACCTTGCTGGTCTGTGGGAGAGCTGGGTTCAGTGGGAGCTCTGCTGTGATCCCTCTGTGGCCTCCGGTGATGCATGAGATTCCTGAACCCTAGTGTCCTGTCATAGGCCTGTTGATGGTGGATTCTGCAGGGTCTCAAGTTGATGGCGATGTCCCAGCCTAAACCCGTTGTTCCTGATGATGAATGCCTAAAGTCACTTTATTTTGTGCTGTGCTGCCCAGACTGAGACAAGCTATTTCATTACCATTACCTCTGCCTTTGTTTTCTTGACCCTGTTCTTGGCTGTGACTTGAGTGTTTCTTACTCCAGCAGGTGATTATTTAATGGGAGTGAAGGAGCTGGTGTTTTTCTAACCCATCTAACCCACTCCCTGTGGCTTATGTTGAAAAACCAATACTTGTTTACCTCTCCTGGGTGTCAGGTTCCCCCCAGGGTGGTGGTTGAGGTGTGGGCAGCTTGTCCCTCTCCGTAGCTGCTCTCAGCTCTGCTTCAGGCTGGCGTGGAAGACCCCGGAACCGGATAAGCAGGAGGGGAAGGGGAGCTGTCTGTTGTTGTAGCTCGGCTTGTGGGCGATGGTGTTCTTGTCCTTGCGGCACCCCGGCCCTTTGGTGACCCTGAGCGTGTCTGTCAGCCTGTGCAATGGCACAGGGAAGATTCATGCTTCACTTCAGTGCAGCCAGCCGTGAGTGGCTCTACTTTATACCATGAGAACGTGTCAAATCAGCAGAGGCTGGCTGCTGTTGCAGGCTGCGGGGGCGGTGGTTTTGTTGCCGATTTCCACTCCCCCACAATCTTCAGCTTTCTCAATGTCCCTTTTCAGAGAGAGCCTAGCTCTTTAACTCATCAGATTTATTTATTTTTTTGTTGTTTACTGCTCTGATTCTTCTAGATTACTGTGTGTGGTAAAGCATAGCTGCAGGGATAGTCCTTCAGTTGGGCTGGGCAGGGCTGCTCCCTGGAGGTGGTGTGGACAGGCTGTGTTGGCAGCGGAGCTGGTGTGTTCGGTGGCGGCTGGAATGGAAGGTTAATGTTTTACTTTTCTTCCCTCAGGCACCTCAAGGATGTGATCCTGCTGACAGCTATAGTCCAAGTGCTGAGCTGCTTCTCACTCTACATCTGGTACTTCTGGCTCTTGGTAAGCCCCTGCGGTTTTCCTTGTTGCTCTGCATTGTTCCTGTCTTTCCCTGTCTTCAGGGCTGTGGACATTATTTATCCATTTCATTTCAGTGTCCTGTTTCAGGCCAAAACTATCTTCTGATAAATTTTATAATCTCCCTGTCAATTCTTGTTAAAAATGAGACCATACAAAGGAAAGAAGTCCTGATCCCTTTGAGTGAACCACACAAAAACTAGGCTGGCCTTGGCCTTTCTCTCTGGTCCTGTGAAAGGGCAACAAGAAACATGAGGCAGATTAAAGCCATCTCTGTGCATAGAGCCTTTTTCTGACTGTGGCCAACAGACTGTGTTGCTGCTTCTTTGGTTTTCTCAGTCATTCACCAGCACAGACTGAGGCTGGGAACTGCTGGACACTGTGCCGCTTAGTAGATCAAACGCTGTAGGTTTTGATTTCCCCTTAATGCTCCTGAGACATTTGTCATGTGCCTCCAGCTTTGCAGAAGGATAAAAAAGATCTCCAGTCAGTTAAAAAATATCTCTAGTTGGTTAAAAAAAATCCCACAGTTGCTTTGAATATATCAGACAAAGGTATATAAGGCAATCTTGGAAGCATAGAAAGTTATCTCATTTCAGTCCTTACTCACAAGTTCCTTTTTAGCTGGCCTGGCAGAAGGCAGCCTGAACTCTATCACCCGGAGACCATCCAGATCACATTTGTTTTCATTTAGAGAAATGTGGGTGTTTTTTCTGAAGGAGGGAGAGGCAGAATGTCTGGGCAGTTGGATCTTTCTGGGTAATCCAGACCTGATGCTGGGATTTCCATATATGAAGCCGAAGCGCTGTGTATGTATGCAAGTTCCTAAGCTGTATGAAATGGGGATGTTTATTTTGGATGCCTACCACTGCCTTTGATGTCTGTGCATCTTGTGATGCCCCTGATCCAGCCTGTAAAGATATTCCAGTGCCTTCGGCTTCCTCAGTAGGACCAGCCCTCCTGACCCTAACACTACCACTGCCAAAACTGTCCCCAAAGTGACCGAATTTGTGCCTCACGTGTTTTGCAGGCTCCGGGACGTGCTCTCTACCTCCTGTGGGTGAACATCCTGGGGCCCTGGTTTACAGCTGACTCTTCGCCTGCCAGTCAAGAACCAAATGAGAAGAAGCAACGCCGACAAGAACGCCGTCAGATGAAGCGCTTCTAGCCCTGGCTGGGGAGATAGATTAACACCATCTGTCATCTCCATGCTGTTATTTCATCAGAGATGCAACTGAAACCAATCCAAAACCATCGCAGTAGCTATATTGCCCTCTGTCATTGCTGCCGTTCCGCTAGAAAGGCCGCAAGAGACTTCCCTTCGTTGGTTCTTCATGCCAGTCGAGGCCTTGCTCCTTGGGATGACAAGGGGAATGATGCTGGGATGTGCGTAAATACCTTTTTAAAGCAGTGCTGTATCGCGTTCGAGGTTGGGGATTGCAATGTTGGAGGAAACAGTACATTAAAGAGCAGAGTCCATTTGACTGTGCTGGTAGTGTGTTCATACAGGGGTGCTAGCAGAGGGGAGCTGTTAAAAAGGCCACCATATTATTGGAGACCTGGACCAGCGGGAAGCAAAATCCCCCAGGGCAAGTGGGCTCATCCCTTCCTGAGTGTGCTCTGTGCTGCCCTGCCTGCCGGAGCATCCACTCCCTGCAGAGGGCCTGCAGCTGCTCTGTGAGATGGGGAGCATGGGCAGCTGGGGTGCTGTGAAATGGGGCTTGCTGCCAAACTTGGAGCCTTTGGGTTTGAGCCTGGGCTTGCTGAAGCCAGAAATTGGCCTGTGCTACCTTTGCAGGAGCATAGTGGGATGAAAGACTACAGCTAAAAGAAGCCAAAACTAAATCTATGTTGGTTTTTTTTTCTTCTTTCTTTTAAATTAACTCTCCCAGGGGTGGCACAGCCAGGTGCTGCGATTGCTGCAGAGACCAGGAACAGCTCACAGCAGCTTCTGCTTTTGCCTAATTTGATTTATTAATGTTGTCCCTGCCCAGTATGGTGTTTTACATGCTCTGGTGACCCCTTCCTGCTCCTGACGCACCAGCTTGGAGCCCTGCAGCTTTGCCTGTGCACGTGAGACACACGGTCAGTGTTCACAGGGCTGCCAGCTGCCCTTTGATGCTATCCACAACCTTTTGCCCACGTGTTGTTTCCATTACATCATTTTTATTGCACGCTTTTTTCCTAACATCAAGCCCAATCCCCACCCTGAGTCCTCCTGTGCCTCAGAGCCAGGCAGAGTGGCTGTAGTTGGGGTGCAGAGCGATGGTTAATTGTGGGCAAATATCTAGGAGTTGGGGGGCAGGGGAGAGCAGCGATTGGTATTTGGGGGATTAAAGTCCTTCCTGCTGCTGGTGGGTGGCATGTGGGAAGGGGTAGGGAGTGGGAAATGCACACATGGGGCAATTGGTGAGTGCAGGTCCCTCCCAGGGCTGCCAGCCATATCCCAGGGGCCCCAGCCCCATCTGCTGGCCCCAAGTAGATGCCCCTGCTCTGCTGGGAGCACCCCATGGCACCCTAAGGGCATCCCCCTTGCATCGCAACCATCCCAGCACAGCCTCCTGCACCCCTGGCGGACTAGCATGTCTCCCCAGCTCTGCCCTCGCTCCCTCTGAACCCTCTTCTCCAGCTCCCCAAAGCTGCACAGCCATCCCCAAAACGCACAGGGGATGGTTTGTGGGGGGGGGAACACACCACCACTAACCACACCGGCCCTCCTGGCTGCGCTACCCTACACAGCAGTACATGCACAGTGGCTGCCTGGGTGCAGGGCTCTGCCCTCTCCTCCAGGCTCCAGCCCCAGTAAATATCCAATAAATGGCACCAGTTACAGCCTTGGGGCACTGGTTTTGGGGGTGGGTGTGGAGGTGCCCCTCAGTCAGGCAGCAGCTGCTCCAGCTCTTCCTCGTTCAGGCCGTTGGTGGTGACGATGTGGTCCAGCTGCTTCATGTACCGCTCCAGGTCCTGCATGAAATGGGGGATGCGGGCTTTCTCCAGGACCCCAAATTTCTTCAGTCGATTCACATCTTCATAGGAGACCTGATGCGAAGCAGGGAGACGGGGTCAGCATCTTCCCCATCCCATCAAAGGAGGGGGCCTGCCCCCTCTGCAGCCCACCTGAGTCACCCCCCTCTCCCCACCCAAACACCCCTCCTGCTGCCGGGGAGGCACTGGCAGAGCTGCTTGTGGGTGGGGGATTTACAAGGATTTGTGGGTTTGGTCATTTTCTGTCACTGCAAGAAGAGGTGAGAGCAGGACCGGTCTGGCAGAGGACCAGCAGAGCTTAACCTGCTGGGTTAAGCCTCTCCCCGAAGGTCTCCCATGGAGGAGTACAGACTGTCCCAGCCTTCCTTGCACCCTACCCTGTCTTTCCCCCTGCTCTGCCAAAACCTGTATGTGCAGGGAATGGCAAAGCACTGACAGACCGATAGCCAAGGGCTTGTTTTCAGGAGAACATGGGACCCTAGGAGCCCATGTGAGCTTTGGGATGGGATGGATCTCTGGGATCAGGCACTCCCCTCCCCCAGCCATTACCTTTCCAAGTGCAGCCAGCAGCGGGAAGTCGATAGTCTGCCGATGGCGCAGGATGCGGAGAATCCCATCCAGGTAGACCTGGTCCTTACTGAAACAGCCTGGAAAAGTGGGAGAGGCCTGGGAGCAGGACCCAGCACCCCACCATCCTCCTGAACATCTGCTGACCACAGTAACCAGAATGATGGCACCGGACTGAGGTGACACGAGTGTGCCAGGGCTCAGGCATTGCTGGTGCCATGGCCAGGACCACTGGGTCCCAAAGGGTGAGCACTGGGGAGCAACGCTGGGGACGACAGAGGCAGCTAGGTGCAGCAAGAGCCCCACACCTCTCACTGGCCTGCTTTCACCCTTCCTCCCAATGTTGGTTTGTTTTTTTTTTAATAGTAAACCACTCCAAGACTCTAAAGGCATCCCCAGAAATGCTCATTTTTTCCTCTCCTTTGGCTTCTACATCCTTGGGACCTTCTGTGAGTTGCTCCCATCAGACGGCGGGGGGACCCCATCCATCCTGACTTGAACCTGAGCAGCCCAAGAGCTGATGTGCTGGGACTGCGTGTAAAAGATCACTGCCATAAAAACGAAGCTGAGACTTTATTGCTCTCTACAACTACCTGAAAGGAGGTTGTAGCGAGGGGGAGTGTCAGTCTCTTCTCCCAAGTAACAAGCAATAGGACAAGAGGAAATGGCCTCAAGTTGCACCAGGGGAGGTTTAGATGGGATATTAGGAAAAATTTCTTCACCGAAAGGGTTATCAAACATTGGAAGAGGCTGCCCAGGGAAGTGGTGGAGTTGCCATCCCTGGAGGTATTTAACAGACAGGTAGACATGGTGCTGAGGGACATGGTTTAGTGGTGGACTTGGCAGTGCTAGGTTGATGGTTGGAGTTGATGATCTTAAAGGTCCCTTCCAACCTAGACAATTCTATGATTCTATGATAAAGACAAGTGTAATCCCATAGGAGATGGTGCTAGGTAGAGGGGGCAGAGCCACCATTTCAAATACTGCTGTGGCAATGGGAGTCAGTGATGCTCAACCCACCCTGCAGCAAAACATCCCCACCTCTAGTTTTCCTTTCTAATAAAAAAAATCCCTTTCAAAACTCGAAGGCTTTGCACCCCCTGAGTGGTACCTGGCTGCGAGGTGTCAGTCTGGCCCCGCTTTGCCCGCACACAGTACTCCCACCGGACGCCAGCATCCTGGACGAACTGCTCCAGGTCCTGGAAGAGGGCGGAGAAGGAGAGGCGGCTAGCCCGCTCAATGGTGTAGTAGAGCAGGGCTGCCCGCCACAGGAAGGGCTGCTTGCGGAAGAGGACGCTGTGCAGGCTGGCCAAGCCTTCCTCTGTGGGGTTGGCGGGCTTTAGGCTGTACTGCTTGCGACCCTCAGAGCTGTGCCAGGGCTGGCGGGTGTTGTTCACCCCCCGGATGTAGTGGGTGCCTGGGAAGGGGAGGATGGGAGCCAGCGCTGTCAGCCACAGCCTCTGAAAAGCTCGACCCCTTGCCCGCCCTGAGTTGTTGGCGTTGGAGTTGAGACCCAGCACCCATGCTCTGGTGCCCAGGGCAGGCACATAAGTGCATGGGTGGGTGCCCAACACCCCCTGCCCTGCATGTGGAGATAGACTCAGGCGGCCTCAACCTCTTCCGAAACCTGCCCAGGAGCCCCCCTCCAGGCTGCCTCCTTGCAGGACCCAGTGGGCATCACCTTGCTCCATGGTCCCCGCACCCCCCAGGCCATTACCCCAGTGACAATCAGAGAATGCTCAGAGCATCCCCCCACTCTGCCCTGCTGACCTATCTCATGGCGCAGCATCCCCTCCAGCCAGTGCTGCCGGGCTCCAGCCAGGTTGATGGCCAGCGTTGGCCGACTGTCCTCCACCATCATCACCGCCTGGGACAGGAGGTTGTCGGAGAGCTGCACCACCACCTGCAGAAGAAGAAGAAGGAGGCAACTGGCATCAGCACTGCTGCAGGAGGAGATGCTCAGTGGGGTCTTGGCTCCAAGCAGAGGTTGAGATGGTGGCGGATGGTCAGAAAGTGCCACCGAGGCCACAGGTGGCACCACCCAGCACTGCTGCTCCATCACCAACGTGTGCTGACTCCAAAGAAACCACAGATAGCACAAGCAGGCAGGGAGGGCTGAGAGGAAACAGATGATCCCCCGGGGGGGGATGAAATAACTTCTTTAACCTTTTTTACAACCAGCAAATCTGTGCGGGCACCATGGGGGGAGCAGGCAGCTCCTGGGAGCCTGGCACAAGCATCCCTTTGGCTCCAGCATCCCCCTACCCGGCACATTCCCATGGGCTGTGCACAATTTAGTGGCCACAGGTGATGGGCATCCTCCGGAGACCTGCCCTCTCTGGCTCCCACATCCTCACTAGCATGAGGTGGCACAGTAAATTCAATCACTGAATCAACCCCGCTCTAAAAATCAACAGCACCTACTCCATTACGGGTCCAACCTCTAAAGCGCCCCCCTCTCCCCCCAAACATCTTGTGAGGGAACCGAGGCTCTGGCTCAATTTTCACGGATTCTCCTGCGGATTCTCCCTTTCAAGGCTCCAAGACACGAGCAGTGAGGATGGATCCACACTAACCCACCCTTGCAGTGGGAACTGCATGTGCTGGCCACAATTCACAGCAGGGATGGGCAATGCATGCGCAGGACAGGAGAACATCTTTATACAGAAAAAAACATCTAATTTGGGAAACCTGGCTACCACAAGCGCTGCAGCCAAGACAGCTGCTCTACATTAACATCAGTTAACGTGCCAACCAAGCAGCATTTTCTGATCATCCAACCTCAGACCTGCAGCGACTCAAAGCCGCAGCATCACCAGAGGAGACTCGTGGCTCTGCCGCATCCCTGGGAGCTCTTGCATCCAAGGTTCGGCCGTGGCAATGCTCGGGACCTTCAGGCACACACCAATTTCATATCAAAACTCTTCCCCCATCTACATATTAACCACAGCTGACACTTTTCAGGATGAAAATATGCACACACATTACTACGCGACAATTATTCTCTCTTATTTAAAAAAAGGAGAGGAGACTGAATGGGTTTGCTTTAACCTGGATTTATTATTGTGCAAAGCTGCTCATGGAAGCCAACTTAACAGAGCAGAGTCAACCACTGGGCAAAAGAACAGCATAAAATACTTACAATGCAATGGCTTACCTGGATTAAAATATACCAGCGTGAAACAGAATCCCTCCAGCTCCGAGAAAAGACTCGCCAGTTCACTTCTGACTCGTGTGTATCTCCTCGAGCTGTGTTTCTGCTCCAGTAAGCAGGTAAAAATAAATAAGGGTTTCTCCTTCGCTGCCCTCTCCCACGTCCAGCCATGGATCGTGGTGACCTGGGATAAACTGAGGTAGGGGACTGATCCAGACTAGAACTCGTTTTATGCGCTAGGTTAGTCTCCAGCACAATCATTGCCACGTGAGCTCCCACGGGGGGGATCTTGGTGGGGAGAAGACTTCTGGTGGCAGCCCCAGCTTCTGCTAACAGCCCCATCTGGAGCCGCAACAGGCAGGGAAGGTTACGGCTTCACTGCAAGCAGAAATAAGGAGGCAGGAATGAGCCAGGTTTTGGTATGATTTTAACCAACGCCCATCTCTTAGGGCAGCTCAGTGTGATGGGAATACAGCCTGGACATCCAACATGGGAATCCCAAATGTGACTAGCAGAGGCTGAAATCCTGGGATGTGGGAGGGGATGGGGAGAGCCAGGGGCCAGAATTTAAACCAAAAGAAAGATAAGGAATACATTTCATTGTCGCAGCACTCTTCCTGCTCCCTCGAAGACGCTGCAGCACAGACCTGGTGCCTGGACCCTGTGACAGTCCGTGGTCCCCAGGTCTTTGCTGCCTGACCTGTGGCTCTTCCAGGGAGATGAGGCACTGTGTCAGCCCGAGCTCTGCTACCAGGATACAGGATGCTTGGCAAGGCCAGGTCAACATCTTGCTGTCTTGTCCCGCTTCATTGCCCCTATATGGGGAAAAATAAACCCCAAGGAGGTTGGAATTTAGGATACTAGATGCAGAAAAACTAACTTCTTCCCTAGGATAAATGCTCTCGTTCTTACACCTACTTTCCCTCAGCCTATTAAAAAAGCACCACCACTGCACCCCGAACTCCTCCTCTCTGCTTTTCTCCATTTTCCAGCTGCTCATCCTTCGCCACGTTACGCTGGATTCCTCCAGGCGCCATCCCCAATTGACTGGGATTCAGCAATTCCAGGTTGCCCATACCAGCCCGAACTGCTGCAATGGGGTCAGCCCAGCTGGCGGGTTTTGGAAGGCTGGTGCTCGCTTGGCATCCCCCCAACAGTTCAAGGTTCCCTTGTGCAATTTCAAAAGCTATCTATCTCAGAAAGCAACACTTACAGCACTCACGCAAGCAAAATATTGTATAAATCCAGGAGTTTAACTACATCAAGCATTACATGGGTAAATGCTCCATGCAGCTCATCTCTGGCGACCTTCAGCTCTCCCTTCCCATCTGCGCTGGCATCTTAATTCCCACACTAAAGAAAACTCTTTTATTATAACCCAAACGTGTGTCCATCACCTGTCCATGGCATTTCCTCTGATGTACTGGGAATGCCATGTGCCACATCCTACGCTGCATCTTCCCTGCTGTTACCCAGGCTAGCACCTGAGCATCCTACCAGGGCTGAGCTCCCCTAAAGCAGAGACACACCCCGCTGTAATAAGCGCTAAGCAGCATTTGCAACAGAGTGCTCTGGCTTTAAAGGAGTCGATTTTCTATATTATTTGGGGGAGGAGCTTTATGCTACAGGACAAGTCAATAGTCACCAGGCTGGGCATTCCCGTCCTGAGATGGCAAAATCCACAGCGTGAATGATCTGCTCACACAGTGCGATGTGAGCACCAAATGAGCCTAGTCAAACTGTGGAAAGGCAAGTGCTGTCCCTCCACCTGAACAGGAGGCAGACTGTACAGTCCAAACCCAATATTTTTCCTTTTTCTTTTCCTGTCTGCTATCACCATGTGCACGGTGAGCAAAGACAAAGGCGGCAAACAGCTGGAAAAATAAGAGGCGGCCGAGGATGCTGAGGATGCGATGCTCAGCACTGCAATCAGGTCTTGCAGGAGCCCTTTTTAGGCAAGGCAGCAAGAGCTGAAATGCAGAATGAAGCACTCCCTGGGATACGGCACTTGGTGAAAGACTCAAGGGCACAGAAAAATTCAGTTTGCCACAAGCTGGGGCACTGCTGGAGGCTGAGCACAGAGGGAAGGGTGTAGCCGAAGTAACCGGTCTGTGTTTTTGGGAATCAAGAAAAACTCCAAGCAAAAGCACCCTAGAGCCTTTCGAGGAAGAATTCAAGTCAGAGGGATCACTTTTGATTTTTTCTTTCTGTTCTCATGATGAAGAAAAGGTAACAGAGAAACAGCAACACCCCATTATATGGAGTGGAAACTATTTTTCCCTGTACAAGAGCTGGATGACATCAAGCAAAGCGGTTAGGAAGCAGATTCAGGACGAAGAAGCATCAGCAAATGGTGCAACCTGCACCACGAGGTTTGCGACAGTTCACGATCAGGCAGGCAAATTAATGGCAGGGGTTTTGCAGGCAGGAAGACCCCCACGACTCAAGAAGTCATGGGGCTGCCGCAGCCCGGAGAGAAATTTCCCATCCCTGTCCTAAGGATGGAAAGATCCTGGGACAGAGGTGGGTAGGGGAATGAGGGACTCAAACGGACTGATCCAGGGGTTGGGAAGCAGGATTAGACACTGCTTGTAGAGGCTGAGAGCTCCTGCAGCCGTGGGTACAGCTGCTGGTCACAGTTCCCCTGTGAGAGCTGCTGATAGGGATGCGCCCAGGGGTCACCATGGTGAGAAGATGGCGGGTAAAACCTCACAACGTCATTCTTCACATGTCAGTCTGATTACTTTTTAGAGGCATTGGCTTGCATTATTTCATTTTTTCCCCTTATTTGACAATGCAGTGATATAGTGTTGTTTTTTCTTATTAAACAGAGATGCCAAGAACTTCCCTGTACCAAGCCAGCCATCTGGCAGTGATGGGAAGGGAGTCTCAGCATTGCCAGAGACCGCAGCTTTGCATGCTCTCCTTACGCTGCCTGCAGCCCTTCCCGGCTGCAGCAGCCCATCCGGCTGCTGAGCAGCACCACTTGCCTTATTCTGGGACCCTCCAGCTTTGCAGAAGCTGTTAAAACAGGGGCTGCGACTTCAGCCACAGTTGTATTCCTGGAGTAGCAGCACCAGCTCTCCAGGTTTGCGACCCCTCTCGTTCTCAGCAGGATCCCCAGCGCGTCCTCATGGTCCAAGAAGCTTCTGCCCAGCTTCTGTGGATGTAACGATGGAGAAAGAGCTTGGCGCCAGGAAGCGAGGGAAGACTGCTGATGGCTTCTGCAGCACGGGGTCCTGCCTCTCCCCAGCTCCCTGGCGCTGCCAGCAGCCTGCCCATCTGCTCAGCACCTCACACGCCAACAAAGTACCAGCACTGAGCAGCTCCAGGGTGGAGAGACACCATCAATGGGATCCCAGGAGATGCTAGCCAGCGTTATTTAAGCTAGTGACATTTCACAACCCCAGGAACTGCCGTGCAGCACTTACCAACGGGGCCAGGAGTTTCTCTGCTGCAAGCTGGGAGCTCACTGAAATCCATATGGAGACCTCTGAGCTCCGGCAGCATCACCTCGGTCCTGAGCCAGAAGAAAAGCAGAAGAGCTTCAGAATCTGCAGCTCGGACCCCGATAAAGAAGCTTTTGAAGACTCAAAGTTAATTATAGCGCAAATACTTACCCATGAGCACGCTGCCTGTGGTGCCAGAAAGCGGGATCCTGCCTTTGCTGACGGGCACCGGGGACAAAGGGCAGCTGCCTGCAGTGACTGCCACCAGCCTGGCTGTGCTGCCTGCCCGGACTGCCTGCAGGCAGCTGCTGCATCAGTGGGTTGGTCTCTGGGCTAACGCAGCCCCCTGCGCTAGAGTTTCTTCTGTTTTGTTTGTTTGTTTGTTTTTCCCCCAAGAAAGCCATCACGATTAATACATAACAGGGAAGCAAACAGCATGGCAGAGCAGACGGAGCACAGGAGGTGAAAGTCAGGAATCACAGATACACATCTGAAACTGCCCAATTCCCCGACAGGGTGTTATATCATCAACGACGCAGAAGTTTCAGCAAGTTTTTGTTCTGTACGTGGGGCAAAATTTGCCAGCATCGCTGTATCAAGAGCAGATGAAACCCTTCCCTCTTCCCTGCCACAGAGAAATTCAGCAAAATTTGTAATGGATGGGAATGAACAAACCAATGCTTTAATGGTTTTAAAAACACTTAACAAAAGTTTCGGATAGAAGGGCCACGTATCTTGCACGCCAATGTGCAAACATAATTACTGAACCCTGCGTTCCCTTGAGCAAAGGGAAAATTACACAGGGCTGGAAGGAAGCCAGCTGTATAGCAATATGTAAGGAAAAAGATGGCTTTCTGCCCAGCCAGAGCTCAGTTCGGGTTTAGATTAGTGGAGAAGAGCAAAATAGCTGAATTTAATCAATTAATAAAAATCAAGAGATAGACCACAACTAGCAAGCCGTAAGTGTAGGTCTGTAAGTAAGACTGGCCAGCCGCTAGGCTGCGTACCGGGACTGGTTCTGAGCACTAAAAGGCAGCTGAGTTACAGGAAGAGATTTGTAGAGATCCTTTCTGTCCTAAGCAAAGGCTTAGGAGGACCAAGGTGCCAAATTCACATTCCAGGGACATCCCCAGGAGGCATCAGGGCAAACCAAGGGGGCTGAAGGAGGAACTTCCCTCAGCCAGGTGCGACCTCGTGGAACCGCTGACTCCTGCTTCTGCAGGCATGAAATGTGCAGGGTACTGCCAAACAAGGTGATGCTTTGGGGAACTGCTCACGAATAAACCTGTTTGGAGATGGAGGTGAAAAGTCAGAGCTAGGAAAAATAGTCTGGCCAAGAGGCAGTGGTGCGGAAGCTCCTTCCTGTCAGTCAGCAGCCAGAAATCCTTCTCACTGCTTGAACCCAGGATGGTGGAAGTGTTTTGCCCACATCTTACTGGCAGTAAAGGGGGGGGAAAAAAGACCCTTAACCGAAGCTGTGGGACATCCCATGCTGGATGCTGCTGGGGGCACAGAGAAACAAGACTGAGACGCTGAACTTCCCCCTGTGCTCCATCCTGCATCGCTACCATCGTCTCTTAACGATGTATTTCCCAGCCTTAGAACCTGAGCTTGGGGTTTCAAAGCGCTGTAACCCGGCACATCCTGCAGGACAGCAGGAAATCTCTTCCCCCTCCCGACTTTGCTTTTGGACATGTGAGCGAAGGCGGCTCTTGGAGATGTCTGCCATACCACCACTAACAGCAGGAGAGGACTTCCTGATGGTAACTGATACCTCAAGCATGCAGCAAAAGGCTCCTCGCACAGCCATGTGGACAAGCAGCAGCTCCTCTCCCTCTCTCTCAAGCATAAAAGGGAGATACACACTGAAAAAATCAAGGGAAACTGGTGAGGAACCAGCACCCATGTCCTAACACTGGGATACAGCGAACGCAGCCAAACTGGAGATGAAAGGACACCACAGCTCAGAGCAGAAAAGTTTCTTCTCTGTACCCAAAACACTTCTTAATCTGAGTCCTTTTTATCAGAAAATAAATATTTTGCAGCTGTATTTTACAAGCGCTAATGCAGGGACACAGATTACCTCTCCCACGCAGCCTTCCTTCTGCATGTACTTTCGGATCACGGACCAGATCTGGCACTTGCTCAGCAGCCTCCCGCCCGTGGCGACTTCAAAGCTCTCGTAGGTCCCATACTTCTCCAGGACAGCACGAATGATCCTGATTGCCTGTCGCACACAGAAACGAAACATCAGCGCAAACACCCTCCCCACTTACAAGCACATCTTAAAATCCCACATGCAATAAAACCCAGCGGAGATAATCCCTGATAAACGCCTGTGCAGCGAGACGTGGTTTTGCAATATCTAAAAAAAAAAAGGAGATTGAGCCAGCTGCCGGTAGCCACCAGGACAGATGGACACCTAACACAATCAGCATGCCCCACAGTATATTCTTTCTGCTTTTTACCACCCTTGCAAGCATCTGTTGTGGGGACCGGGCAAAGCAGAAGCAAAACAGCATCGTCCCAGCATGCTGCCTCTGGAGGTTAAAGTCGCGATTATTTTCATCTTTTGTGCTTTCGGTTCTCCTTCCAAACTCCAGCGCTTGCACAAAGAGGTCTAGCTCATCAGCTTGTTTTTTACCCCTGGAGTTTCTCATCGTGGCGCTGGATCGCAAGCCTGGCGGTGAGCCTGAGCATGACCAGCATCATCCTCCCCTTCGGCCAGGGTCTTAGCACAACCAGCCTCCTGCACACCACCAGCTGTCTAATAAAAGCAGCACGTGCTATTTTATTAGCTTTAATATTTATGGAGCATCTATAAAACATGAGCATTTATTAGCATGTTTCCTCCCCAAAAGTGAGGTTTCATTGTAGACATTTCCAAGCAATTACTTTCTCCAGACTATTAATATATAGTCCAAAGCAGATGATGACGACTTTGCACCAGTTCTGGAGTTTTTCCAGCAGTTTTATTGCATCTGTAAACCTGGATGGGCTGCTGCCGGGCTTCCCAGCCCAGTGCCAAGTGCTGCTCCTGAATGTGTTGCCTCCCACCCACTCCCTTGTCCCTAAGGTCACCCAGGATCAGGAGATGGGTGCTCACCACCAGCACCAGCACTCAAACCATCCAACACACCGTAGAGGGGCCTCATGGGCTGCGTCTGGTGAGTCGCCTCCTCTCCCCGAGCAGAAGGTCCTGATTTTTCCCTCCCTGAACAGTTTCCTCTGCACAGCTGGTTTATATTCTCGAGTCACTTATTGCATCTTTCCAGGAGAAGTTGCGCGGGGGGTTTTTTGTGGTGGTGTTTTTTGGTGGGGTTTTTTGTTTTGTTTGCTGAGCGATCAAGGTAATTTTTGCAGCACCGCAAGGAACCTCCTGCCAACAGCGGCAGAAAAAGGACCTTTTCTTTCTCCCACCTCTTCTCTCTCCTCCCAGGAGACCCAAAGCACGGAACCAAGAGAAACCCAGCACAGCTGGTGCCCAGGAGGAAGACGACCAAAGAGCATGCTCCCCACCGACCTCCAGTGCACGTCCTGGCAAGCAAAATTCCTAAAATACCAAGTTTAGTTTTCCGAGAGGCTGCTGAGCATCTCCAGGCAGCCCGAAATCATGCACCCACCATATGCTGAGGGATAATAAATCCTCCAGCCCCAGCTCCCCGTGAATGCTGCTGGTGTTCCTGCAACAAACCAAGGACGTGATTGGTGTGAGCCTCTATAGGGCTAGAAGAATCCTTCTGGTTTATTTCAATTTTCTATTAAAAAAACAAAATACGCCCCCCCCCCCAGCATGTGCAGAGCAGCAAGCTGGAAGCAGGGAACTGGTGCTGGTGTGTCTACTCTTGTCCAAGGATGCTGGCTTAGCAAAATCTCTCATTTATTTAAGCTCCAAGATTAATGCAGGTTTTTAAAAATAAAAGTAGTTTATAGCCAACAGTTAGCTGGCAAGGGAAAAAAAGTTTCCCAAAATCAAAGAGACTGAATGGAGGTTACTGCAGGGCACGAGCAAAGGAACAGGGACACGAACACCATCCCATTGTACCATCACCGGAGAACTTGGAGAAACATTGGTAGAAATGCTCAGCCCATAGTATCTGAGACTTAATTTAATTCATGCAAAGTAATGCGCAGAGACAAGTAATCTCAATTATTCATCTCTTACTGTGTCGTAAGCCAACTGGACTGAAAGAGAAAGCAAGAAGGGGGAAATGGCTCTGAACAATTCATTTTACTGCTTTACTCGGAGAATGAAATGCACTTAAATGCAGGAAGAAAACAGTGAAAAGCCAGTGAAGTCTTCAGAGGAGTCAGACCGTCTGCCCTGCAACAGCATCGCTGGCACCAGTTTATCTGGGGCAGAGGTACTGGAAATGACTAACTGCTTAGAAAGCTGTTTACAGAACGAGCCTGAATCATCGGGATAATAAATCAGGCAGACATACGAAGTAATGCAAGAATAAGTAAGTATTCAAAAAACAGTCAATAAATCGGTGAAGAAGTTGTTATTTGAAACACCAGACGTAAGCTCCCAACTCGGAGGTGCAAAGAGACGCCTCTGGCATGCATGCCTGAATTTAAGACAAGAGTTTTCCATCTGCTTCCTTGGATGCAGCTAAAAGGGGTCCGTGTGGCAGAAAGGATGCTCTGGCCAGAGGCGAGATGCCCAGCCCAAGGAGCAAACTGGTTCTGGGGCGTTGCTGGGCGCCCAACTCTAAACTCAGAGCAAAGGGAGGGAGCAGCTCTGCTCCCACCTCGCTTGGCAGGCTTTGGTGACGTGTTAAGGATGCTGCCACACCAAGATGATATTTAGGTCTTTCAGAAAACAAACCAGACTTAACCACCACGTCATACAGGCTAAGGAACGCTTCCCATGTGGTCACCCATGTGCTCCAGCTCTTTGTCTGCTATTTCTACAGCAACAAGGGCAAAATGTAATAGCAAGGGTGGACCAGATGATCCCTGAGGTCCCTTCACACAATCACAGACTGGCGGGGTTGGAAGGGACCTTCGGAGGTCATCTAGCCCACCCCCCCACCAAAGCAGGGTCACCTAGAGCAGGCTGGACAGGAACACATCCAGGCAAGTTTTGAATATCTCCAGAGAAAGAGACTCCACCACCTGTCTGGGTAGCCCATTCCAGTGCTCCGGCACCCTCAAAGTAAAGAAGTTTTTCCTGATGTTGAGATGGAACTTCCCATGTTCCAGTTTGTGCCTGTTGCCCCTTGTCCTGTTGCTGGGCACCACTGAGAAGAGTCTGGCCCCATCCTCTTGCCACCCGCCCTTTAGATAAGCATTGATGAGATCCCCTCTCAGTCTGGTCTTCTCCAGGCTAAACAGCCCCAGGTCTTTCAACCTGTACTCATCAGAGAGATGCTCCAGTCCCCTGAGCATCTTCCAACCTGGTATTCTATGAAGGGGTCCCTGATGGAGCCCCAGCTCCCGACCACCACCATGCAGCCGTAAGCAAGAACAAGTTTGATGCTGGTAGCATCACCCAGCACCAGTATGACCATCAACCACGGAGCATGTACTATTCCTGCAGGCAGGGCAGGTAACTAAAGAAGGGTTTGAGAAATAACAGGGCAAGCGTGCTGAAGGCAGGATAGACAAGATGTTGAGGAGAGCAAGATCAGGCAGCAGAATCACAGAATGGCTTGGGTTGGAAAGCACCTTGAAGATCATCTAATTCCAGCTCCTATGCCATAGGCAGGGACACCTCCTACTAGACCAGGTTGCTCAAAGCCCCATCCAGCCTGGCCTTGAACACCTCCAGGGACTGGGCCTCCACAGCTTCTCTGGGCCAGAAGCCGGGAAGGAAAGCAGGCCCCCTGGTTTCACGTGACCCATGGACCAGCCCCTAGCCGGCGTGACCCCGCAGTGCGGTCCCACGGGATACACCCCGGTGACATTACCCTACGCGAGGACACCCACACCTTCGCACCGGGCAGGAGGAATGCAGGAGCGGGGCCGTTCCTCCTCCTCCTCCCCGGAGCATCCCCCGCCCCCCCCGAGCAGGCAGCAGTACCGGCAGGAAACCAGGGGTACCAGCAGGAAAGCGGGGGCACCCGCAGCGATGCTCGCTTGCTCGCCCCACCTACCCGGGCCACGGCCAGGCACGGGCAGCGCGTGACCCGCCGGCCCCGCCTCACCTGCGCCACGAAGCGATCGGAGGCGGCCCCGTACTTATCCAGCACGGCGGCGGGCACCGGCTCGGCGTACTCGAACTGTGGGTCGTAGGCGAAGCTGGCGCGGAAGAACCGCTCCCGTTCCGCCTCCACGTTGCGGGGCCGCAGCGCCACGAGCAGACAGGGGCTCCGCCGCTCCTCCCCGGCCCCCCCCCGCCCCCGGGCGATGTGGGGCAGGGAAGCGGCGGCGCGCATGCCTCCCCCTCCGCGGCAGCCCACCCTTTCGCTCCGCCGCATCCCGGTGCCGGTTTCCGACAGACGCCGGGTTCCCCGCGGGCAACGGGGCGCGGGGCCCGGTGCCGGCGGGGAGGGGGACGGGGACGGGCAGGAGCAGAGCCGCGGGCCATGGCGGTCGGGTAGGCGCGGGGCAGCGCCGGCCCCCAGCCCTCCGGCCGCCGCCGCCCCCGGGTCCAGCACCATGGCCTCCAGCGCGGCGGCGGCACGTGGGCTGCGCCGGGCCGACCCCCGCGCTGCCGCCCTGAGCACGCGCCGCGCCCCGCCAATCGGCGGCGCGCCGAGAGCCAATGGGAGCCGAGCGTTTCGGGAGAGCCCCGCCCCGCCCAGAGCCTGCGCTACGCCGCGCCCGGTGCGGAGCGAAGCGGCGGCAGAGCCGGGCCCGCCAGCGCCGGAGCCGTGCGATGCGGAACGGGGGGCTGGGCGTCTCCGGTCACGTCCCCAACCCCGGCTGTATCGCCACCTTGTTTGCATCCGCAGCCCCGGTTGCGTCGCCATCCCAGGCTGTGTCACTGACCCTGGTTGCATCACCAGTCCCAGTTGTGTCACCAACCTCATTTGCATCCCCAACCCTATTTGCATCCCCAGCCGTGGTTGCATCGCCAGCCCCAGCTGTGTCGCCAACCCCGACTGCATCACTAACCCTGTCTGTGTCACCAGTCCCAGTTGTATCACCCACCACACCAGTTGCATCACCAGCCCTGGTTGCATTGCTGTCCCCGGCTGTGTCACTGACCCTTGTTGTGTCTCCAGTCCCAGTTGTGTCACCAACCCCATTTGCATCACCAGCCCCAGCTGGATCATCAGACCTGGTTACATCGCCAGTCCCAGCTGTGTCACCAACCCCATTTGCATTGCCAGCCCTGGCTGCATCACCAACCCCGGTTGTGGCACCAGTCCCAGTTGCATCACCAGTCCTGGTTGCATTGCTGCCCTGGTTGTATCACCAGCCCCAGCTGCATTGCCACCCCTGGCTGTGTCACCGACCCCGGTTGCATCACCAGTCCCAGTTGTGTCACCAGTGCCATTTGCATCACCAAACCCAGTTGCATTGCCATCCCAGTTGCTTTGCCAGCCCCACTTGCATCGCCAAGGTGGTTGCATTGCCACACCGGCTGCATTGCCAGCCCCAGTGGCATCACCAACCCCAGCTGTGTCACCAGCCCCAGTCGCATTGGCAGCCCCAGTTGCATTGTCATCCCAGTCGTGTCGCCAGCCCTGGTTGCATTGCCAGCCCTGATTGTGTCACCAGCCCCAGTCATGCTGTCACCCCAGTTGCATTGCCAGCCCCAGTCATGTCACCAAGCCCAGCTGCATTGCCATCCCTTGTTGCATTGCCGAGCATGTGGCTTTCCCCAAAGCCCTGGCTCCCAGGTGCCACTGAGCAGTGAGCACCTCTGTTTTCGATTAGGGCTGGCTTTACTAACCCTGCAAGGACAGGGGCAAGCTCAGCGCTCAGAAGCAAAGTGTGTTTTATTATTTTGTAAATCTGCTGATTTCGAGTTGGTCTTGCCTGAGGAGCCTAGCTCGCTGCCTGCATGCTGGCGGCTGGCAGAGGTGATCTTGCAAGCCATATCTGCTGTGCCACCCCCGTGCCACCCCAGTGCCCATCCGGGTAAGTCAGAGCCTGCATTCGTTACACGAGTTGCTCTGTCCCAAGTGAGCAGAGGCTACGGCACCACGGGCTCCCCAGCCTCTGAAGTGCCTAAACAAGGCTTGCTAGTGACGAGGCCTTGTGTGTATGCTGTAATTCACAAGTGTGATGTTAATGAGCTGGCAGCGCGGTTAATTATCCACCCGCTAGTGGGAAGTGACAAGCCTCTGAAGTATAATTAATCACTGTTCCCAAAAGAAAAACCAATCAGCGTGGAAGTGGGTGCCAGCCCATCCACCTGAGCTGGTCTTGCTCCTTTTCCTTCCAAACTCAACTCTGAGTCCTTCGCTTCCCTGCATGGCAGCTTGTGGTGGCTACCAGCATGGAGGGAAGCTGGCCCTCATTCCTTTCTGTTCTTTCTGGGCTCCTTAAGGACCTTCTGTCCAGGTAGGATCTTCCCCCCCTTCCCTGCTTCTGGGCTGGATTTCACTGGCCCTGGCTCCCCTTGCTCCTGTGGGCTCCCCAGCAGGATTTCATTGATGGAACTGAGCGTCAGGTTGCTGAAGACCATGTTGAGGTGGTCGACACCTCGCAGCTCCTGGACATGCACCTTCTGCTTTTGCTGGTCACGCCACCGCTTGCACAACTCCAAACTGCGTCTGTTGACAGTGTCGTCCCCATCGCCATAAATCATGTCCACGGGGTCCTCATAAGGGAAATGCTCATCATATATGTAAGTCTCCACCGTGGGGTAGCCTGTGCCGTAGAGGCAATACATGTCCACTCCAGGAGGAGGTAAGCCCTTCAGCAAGTCCTTCATGTCCTCCCACATGTACCAGCCGTCCTCCAAGTTGACGTCAGTGAAGAAGCGTTGGTAGTCCCGGTAGGTGTAATTGTAGGAGGGCGTGGAGATGAAAACATGGGTCTCAGGCCAGGCCAGGCTCGTTGGGAACATCCAGGGGCTGGTGGTGGTCATGCGCTGCTCTTCACGCAGCTTGATGTTGGACATGAGTGGGATGCCCTGATTGTCACCTGCAGGACACACAGGGGCTCATCAGAAACAGCACCAAAATGTACCCTCGCAAATGGTGCCCCTCGGGCAGCTGTGCTGGGATGAGCCCATCCATCAGTGACTCACAGCTGTCTCTGGAGTATGGTTCCACCTCAGAACTTCTCCTGTTTACCCCTGCCCTGTCTATGACCGAGTATGTCGTTTCCTCACCCTTTTGGCTGCAGATATCCAGAGCAACCTTCCAAACTCTTTTCTCTGACATAATATCTCTAGCTGCTAGGTGGGGCTGAGTGTAGACAAACCTGGACATGTGATGGCCCTGACCAACCCAGCTCCGGACTTTCCCTGCAATCCTGGCACCCCCACATCTGCCTGCAGTGACAGGAGTGAGCTGAGCCCAATGAGGGTGCTGATAATGGGTGGCCAACCTGCACGCATCCTACAAGCCTCGGCATTTTTGGGGTGTCTGGAGCCCTAAGACCATGCAACTATCTCAGATTACCTTAAAAATGTCTCTGGCCCTTGTGGCAACAGAAAAAAATATGAGGAGATGACTTAAGGGTGATGCAAGGGGCCAGATGTCAAAATCTTCAAGCACATGATTTTTAATTCCATGCATTTTTGGAGACTCAGCTTGTGACTTGTAGATATTCTGGGCTGTCAGCATTAGGCAAGTGATTGTGGCGTGGCTTTCTGGGCTGCAAAGAGACTAAAGAGGAACTGGGTGGAGGGAGATTAAAAGCCTGAAGACAGCAAAGCTTATGGGAGATGGACTTTGAGATGTAGGGAGATCCAAACAAGTGGTGCAGGAGAGCATGAGTGTCCCTTGGGTGGCCTCCATGTCCTCTGCTGCAGAAGGGCTGTATGGTTTGGAGCAAAGGTTCAGCAACCTGCATGGATGGAGGTGGTGCAGATGTCTGGGGACGCAGTGAGAAGGGGGTGAACATGCCCCAGACTGCTTCCCTGGACCCAGGACTTTTGGCTGAGCCTTTTTCTTGCCTAGGATGGGTGTTTCGACTTTCCAGGAGCACCCCTAGCCCAGGAGCTGACCTTTGGGCACAGTGCAGGCTGTCTGGCAAGAGCTGGTGTGGAGGAAGGGGGATGGCCAGGCTGCAGGTGGACCCTTCTGACAGTAGTTTTCCAGACACACAAACCCACCAGCCCCAATCATGGAAACCAGAGGAAGCTCCAGGGCATGCCCTGGGCCACTCTCCTGCTGCCAGGGCTGTGGCAGGAACCTCTGTGGTGCTTTCTGCACCTCTGGCTGCACCAGCACCACACCACAGCATGAGTGCTGCCTCCACAGACCCCTTGGCTGTCTGTCCCCCACCTCTTCCACCACTGTGTCCTTTCCCTGCCCACCACCACCCTTCCATTTCTGAAGGAGGGAAAGAAAGCAAAGAGGTAGCTGCATACAAGGAGTCACCCACCAGATGCCAGGACACGCAGGGGCTTGACGGACCCTCCCCAGGGGGCACCCAGGGAGATGAAACCCCCAATGTACTGATCCTTCCAGGCTTGCGTCTGCTGTAGCAAGAAGTAGAGGATGTTCAGGTTGCCCATGCTGTGTGCAATGAGGAAGACACGTCGCTGGTACTCATCGCGCATCTCCTCGATCAGTGCCTTCAGGTTCTGGAAATATTCAGGCTGTTCCTCTGTGGACAAGGGGGGCACCAGCTCTTGGCCACCTCACTTATGGCCACAGGGCTCCAGGGCTGCCCCTTGTGGTGCAGAGGCCACAAGTGCCACCATGCATTCACATGAGAGCACTGTGAATGGCCGAGCACCCACCATCATGGGTAGCCATCCCTGTCCAGGGGTTCCTCCACACCAGCCAGCTGACCCAGCCCGTGAGATCCATCCTGCTTCCCTCCCTCCATGGGTGGCCTGGCCACAAACCCCAAACTTACGGGGCCCAACTCTCCAGTCATAGGGTGCTGCTCGAACAGTCTGGTCCCTCACGTAGCCATTGTTCACCAGGTTCTGCACCAGGGTGTGCAGATAACCTACAGGCAGAGAGAATAGGTGGGGATTAGGTCTGTGGTCTTCTCCTGTCAACCTTTTTCCACCCTGGTCCTGGTCATGGCCACAATGTTCTCTGGTAAGTCCTATAGCTTGGTGGCTCCAGCCAGAGGTAGCATTTTCATGTGTCCCTTATGTGCTGGGGTCAAGGATGGGGTGGTCTCTGCTGACACTTGAAGGGACCATGTCCCTGAGGCCAACATCTCTCATTTCCAGGTGACCTGGGCTCTCTGAAGAACCCGTCCCCCCTGGTGACACAGAGACCCCTCTCCACTTGCAGGGAGCACATGGGATCCCCAGACACCCTGCACCTCTCCTCCTCTCACCTGCTAGCTTGCTCTGATCCAGGTATTCCACAGAATAGGTCTTGCCGAAGCCAGGTACGCGGATGTGCACCCCTGGGGCATTGGACATTTTCCGAGAGGTTCGGTTGTACACCACCCTGCGGGGACAGGACAGAAAGTAGCAGGAGAACCATATCCCCAAGGGATGGGGTGGAGATCACTTGAGTGGCAGCTGGGACCTGGGCGGCTGTTTCCAAGTCTTGTGCGGATGGGGAGGTGGACTGGTGCCAAGCCAGTGTCCATGCCGATCGCCTGGCATCTTGGGGCAGGAGGCACTGATGGAGCAGGCTGCGGCATCCCCCTCACCCTGTGGCCCCAGGCAGGGTGGCAGCATCTCCAGTGGGTGCTGAGGATGGTCTGGCTGGGCACGAGCACATGGCAGGGACATGGGAAGGGGACAGGCACTCAGAGCAAGAGCCAGCCAGCTGTGTTCCCGAACAGTCCTGTGGTTTTGCATGTGTGCTAGGTCGTGGCTGGGGGGTAGGAGAGCAGAGGGAGATCCCTGGTAGGTCATTTCCCTGGGGAGCTCCTGGGGTGGCAGTGAGCGGTACCTGGTGTTATCGATCCAGCAGTCAACTCCCACTGGCAGGAAGGTGTTGAGGTTGAGCCAGATGGTGAAATAGTCCTCTGTTTTACGGTAGCACATCCAGTTCACCACGTCCGGCTTGTCCAGCTTTGCTTCCAGCTGGTTCCCGAGACACCCAGGCACTGGTGGCACCACAGAGGGAGAGCAGAGCCAGTTACAGACTCTGTCCCACTGTCCCAGTGCTTCCCCCAGTCCCCAAGCAGGGCTTCCCTGGGGCTGCCTGGCTGGGGACACCTGGGGACCCACTGGAGCAGCATCCCTGGAGAACAGCCTGCTCCACAGAGGAGTGAGGGTGCTCGGAGCCAAGATGTGGGGTGAACATGGAAACAGTGCTAAAACCACATCCTTAGGGACCCCCCGAGCTGCCTTTCCCACAGGGTGATCCCCAGAACTGCCACCCTCAGCCCAAACCTGCCCATCCCCACCATCACGAAGCATCCAAATTATTCCCCATGCCTGGCTGGCTTTCCATCCGCCTCTCCTCACTGCAGCCTGGGGGAAGGAGTCAGTGCTGCTCAGGACTGTCCAATCCTACTGCACCCCCGGCACCTTGTCCTGGGGTAGCATGACAGCTTGGGGATGCACAGAGTACCCAGGGAGGTGAAAGTCATCCTGGTGCTGGCTCCTGAGGTCCATGTGCTGTTTTCCTGAACTTTAAACCCTCCACACAGGCTGAACAAGGTCTCTGAACTGGTTCAGCACCAAGCAGAACCGTACCCTGCGGGAATTCAGTGCAAATAGCCCATACGGTAAACACAGTGCAGTTTTAAGCAAGTTCACAGTCTGATGTGTGACCTGGGCTCCCTTGATGGAGGGTGACCATCACCGGGGTGTTTGGTCCACGTTTGAGAGCTTCAGTGTGGTTCCCAGCAGGAATGGGACACCCATCCTGGTGCCACCCCCGTATATCTGCCTGTGCCAGGGGCAGACACCATGGTGAGTGTTCACAGCTGGTGTGGAGGAGCCAAGAATCAGCTCCTGGTTCCTGTGCTGATCCTGAGTGCAGGGGACAGTGGCTGGTGGGATGGGAGCACTGGGTGATAAATCACACGGCCTCAGTGGGTCTGAAGACTGGCTGGAGACACACGGCTGGGGATGGCGTGGACCTTCAATGCTGCTCCAGGCACTGTCTGCTACATGGCTCATTGCGTGTCCCATGTAAGCTGCTTCCCCCAAGGAGTCCATGAGCTGCTTTGTGGCCTAAAGTCCCTATAGATGCCTGCCCTGTGCTGCTTTGGAACCTGGAGACAGGCTGTGTTGTGGCTGTGGGACCCCACAAGTACTGCGGGGTGGGAGCAATCCTGCCTGGCATGGAGGCTGAAGGATGCAGGCAAGGAGCATCTTTGACCTGAGAGGGATGTGCCCCATTTCCCCTGGTCTCCACCAGCCTCGGGTGTCCCTGCACCCCAGGGTCCATCGGCGCAGGCGTTTGGGGGAGCCACAGCACTGTCCCAGTCACAGGGAGTGAGGGCAGCCTGGCCTGGAGATGCTCTACCCCCATATCCCATGGCATACAGGATCATGGCTGCAGCATCCGAAAGCCTCATCCCATGTGAGAGGTGAAGGAGATGTAGCAGTTGCCTCCCTCAACTTGCTTCACAGCTCCCTCACCTCTGTGGCATCTCCCCAGGGATATGGGGAGGGTCTAATCCTGCCTCTAAAGCACCTAGTTGGGGATCAGGCCATCCAGTGGAACCTGGTGTAGGAGCACCCAGGCAGGGAGTGGGCAGAGAGGACCCTGGGCAGCAAGAAGAGTGGGACCACGAGCTGCTCTGATGGTTCCCGAGGGTGTACAGCCAGCACCCAGCCCCCGGCATGAAGCCCTGGGCTCTGTCTCCCCTTCCAGAGGACATTAGGTAATTATTAAGGGAGTTCCTGTGGGGGCAGAGGGGTTATCAGCGGTCCCAAGGGCACTGGGGGTTACCGGGACACCTGGCCCAGGGGGATGGGCTATGTGCGGATACTGAGTGGCACATGGGGCAGCAGGACGTGGCTGGGCGCAGGACAGGGTCTGAGGCTGGTACAGTGGGCATGGGGAGATGCTCCAACCACCACAGGTCATCCTGAGAAGAGGCACCTGGTGATGGCTACCCAAGTCTCCTGGTCACAAACATGGCCAAGCAGGACCTGCCCCAGGGGACTGAGGCTCCAGACACCATCCCCGGCTCTCTGATGCTTCTGGGAAGGAAGTTTGTGGAGTCAGCCCTCGGCATTGCAGCAGGGATGTTGTGCTTTTTCTCTTCTCTTTTTTAAAGGGGAAACTCAGCTTGATTCAAGAAAAAGGAGAAAAAAACCAGCTCTGCTCAGCAGAGGTTTCATGGCAAAATCCTAGTGCAAGTCCCCAGTGATGGCACAGGGGAAAAGGAAGGCAGAGCCGTGCAGGATGGAGGTACCAGCTGGTGGCTGCTGCTCCCACCTCCTTGAGGTGATGCCCCCGCCTCTCCTTTCAACTCCTTGAGCATCTCTGCCTGCCACCTCACTCTCCTCTACGCCATCCCCCCGGGCAGGGTGGACGTTGGGTGGGATGCGAGGTGGATGCCCTTCTGCAGCCACAGAGGATGACTTAACCATCACCAGGGAGCAGCAGAAGACATGGGACAGGGTGGACTTTGGGGGACCAAGGGGTGGCAGATGCTGGCCCACTGCACTGGCAGCAGCAGCTGTGGGAAGCGGCAGATGAGGACATGCTGCAGCCGCTGTCCCTCTGCCAGAAGAACCCCCCCAGAACTGAGCAAGCCCTAAAACACAGTCTGGGCCAGCTGTCAGATTTTGGAGCCCCATTTGCTTTCTGGGGTGCCCAGCTTGCCCCCCCCAGCTCCAGGCAGCTGGGGCCAGGCATGGCCAGCCCTGCATTCCCAGCCCGACAGATGGGAGGGGACCTGGGAGCCATGTGTCACCCCCCCCTTGGTGGCTCCAGCTCCAGACTGCAAAGGGCCACAGTAGCCAAAAGCCACTGAGCCACCTGCAGCACAGAACCCCAACCTCACCACTGGCTCTGGAGGGGCTGTGTGGCACCTGGTGTGCCCACCCGTACCCCGCATGGTGCCCATGACCTTACCGAGTACCACGGGTGGTGTGCTGTTGGTCAGTGGAGCTTCTGGGGTGGTGGTGGGTGGAAAGAGGACGTTGAAGAGCCAGAACTGGGACGTGGGCTGCAGGAGCAGCGACAGCGTCAGCAACGCCACCCCGCCGCCGCTGCTCCCCATGGCAAGCTCGGCCAGGATCCTCCGGATGTCTCCGAGCAAAACAGCCTTTTATATTTTTTACGCAGGTCCAGCCGAGAGGCTCCCGGACTGCAGGGGAGGGGAGAGCTGCAAGGGGCTGGCCGTGATGGGGAGGAGGGACGGGGAGGGCCGAAGGACTGGCTTTGTGGCCATGCCATGCCCTGCCAAGGCAGCCCAGCGGTGCCCAGGGGCTCTCCACACTCCGAGAGCCCTGCCTGGGTGTCCCATCCGAGAGGGCACAACATTCTAGCAGCTTCGCGGTGCCTTGGTGTCCCTCCGCTGCGTGCCGGGGTTGTGGCTGCCACGCACTTCCCCCTGCACCCGGAGTAATCCCACGGGGCTGCCCAGGGGTGCCAGCACTCTGACGGCTCCCTGTCCGGGTGAACACAGCGCCCCTCCGCTCCTCCTGCCCTCAGCAAGGTGGGGCTGGTGCTGCTGATGTGGCCAGGCGGACCCCAAACCTCTGGGAGAAGGTATCGGGGCTGGGACAGGCGAGGACATATTTGGGCAGCCCCTTGTGCCGCATAGCGGCAGCACATCCCCCAGTGCCACCCCGGGCACTGCCCCTGCCCCATGTCCCCCTGCCCAGGCTGCCCCATGCAGCATCCCCCCGGCAGGCGCTCGTCCCCAGGGAGATGCAGCATACGCCCAACAGGCACCCTGGGACCCTGCAAGCACCTGGCCACTGTGGGCTCCAGGTCCCCGTGGGTGTCCCCTTGGCACCAGCCCCAGCAGGGAGGAGCCACTGCAGCCCCTAGCCTGCATGGACAGGGCTCCAGGTGTCCCTGCTTACGCTGGGGACCCTCTGGGACCAGGAGGCAGCCAGGGGAAGGCAGGGTGACCTGGGCCAGCAGCGCCTGGAGGAGCACAGGGTGGAAGGGACCAGGGTGCAGCGGGGTGATCCCAGGTGTCCCTTCCCCAAGGGAGGGGATCTTGTCCCTACCTGGGTCCCCCTCCAGCGACCCAGCCCCTGCCTTGTGCTCAGCCCCCTCTGGGACACTAATAGGGAGCTTCTGGCAGGTCCCCAGGGACCCTGGGGCACAGTCCAGCCCCAGGGGGAGGAAGAAGAAGGTGACATCTCAGCTTCAGGCGGGCTTTTTCAGTTGTCTTTGCAATGCACAGCCACTGTGCCCACTCTGAAGGCATCTGTGCTGCGTTTTGCAAGGAGGGGGCTACAAATCCATGTGAGGATGCAGAAATGGGCTCCACGTGCCCATGCAGCCCTCACCTACGCCCTTGGGAGACTCCATTCTCCTGACACAGCCGGTCTCCTGATGCACCCAAGCCTTGCTCTGCCCAAAGAAAACCTTACTAGCCCGGCAGGCGAGGGCTGAACAAACTGGCTGTGGAGACGAGGAGGTCAGATCCACGGTGTGGGGGCTCCCCATCCCACCTCAGGGGTCAGCCTCACCCTTGGGCCGAGCTTGGTGGCACCAGCTGAGCATGCAGGGCTCGGGGGGAGGATCTGGGGGCGCATCTCCATTGTGCTCCCCTCGGTGGAGAGAAATCTGGGGACACCCTGGGAGCAAGAAAGGAGCGATAAGAAATCTCTGCTCGCCCAGAGTGCCACCCTGTCCTCTGCCTTTGCCAGGCTCCCTGCCCTGCAGCCCCTCTCTAGGCAGCCCCTCGCCTGGGGGTGTCTAATTACCCCAGGGCTTATTATGGCATAATTTAACTTTTCTCCTTAAAATCACTGCTCTTGGCTTTCAGCCTGGTATGTTGAGCCCAGTGGTGCTGCTTGCACAGGGTCGGGGCTGTGGGCAGAGGAGATCTTCCTGCTCCGGTCTGCCTCGGGGACCACGTGCCTGGGGAGGGGTTGTGGGATAGTGGAAATTAGTTTTTTTTTTTAAATTTTTGAAATGTGCTAGCAGAAAGTCAGCAGGACGGCATGGCTGTGTGTCCAGCCAGACCTCCCCGCCTCGACCCGATGCTGCAGCTGAGGCGAAGAGCTGTTGGAGTGGCCAGAGGTGAATGGTGCTAAGCCATGGCCGTGGAGCAGAACCCAACTGCTCATGGGCTTGCTCCAGCCTTCCCAGTGTGCTCCAGCCTTCCCAGTGGGACAATGGGCCAGAGCACAGCAATGCTGAGCAGAGGGATACTGCAAGGGAGTTCAAGCTCACCCAGAGCGTGGCCTTTTAATCCTCTGGGTGCAAATCCTTCCTACCCAGCACCTTCTCTGGAGCTGAGGTCCTGGGCAGAAAGCTGCTGCCTCCCATCTCCTCTTGCTCTGCAAGGGAAGGGAGAAAGGCACGCAGCTTTTCCAGGGAGACTTTCCTTCCAGCTTGGCCAGGATGGGAATAAAGATGTCCAGCAGAGTGGGTTGGCTTCACAAAAGTCATACTACTAAAGGGAAGATGTCTTCTTCCTCCCAGGGAAGAGCGAGTTGGGTTGGGTCTGTGTGGGGCTGGAGGGTGCTGGTGGGTGGGCTGGGCTGGCAAAGTGGGTTCCCTGTGGATCAGCGGGGCCCCTTCCCACAGAACAGGCAGGAAAGGCAGGAG
>VFFE01009107.1:1048946-1079578 GCA_008921705.1 Burhinus oedicnemus
GGAGAGGAGAGGAGAGGAGAGGAGAGGAGAGGAGAGGAGAGGAGGATGTGCACAGAGGTAGTACAGGGGAGAGGACCAGCTCCTTCCACAGTGGGCAACGTTGGCACCAGCACTGAAGCATCCTCCCTCCTCTTCCCACTGCCACAGCCCACCAGGCTCCAGCTCCTGAGCTCCAGCCGGTGGCTCCATGAGCTTCTCACTGAGTGAGAGCCCATCGGGCCCCAAAGCAGAGGCAGGACGCTCTGTCACTGTCCCTTCATGCCCACCGGGACAGCCCAGCTTGGGGACCCAGCATTGCAGGAAGGGACACTGTGCTGCGGTTCTGGGGGTGAGGGTCTCACCTGGCCCAGCAGCAGGGGCCCAACTGTGTTGGTGCTGTAAATCTGGGTCATGTCCTCCAGTGTCTCATTATCAAGTGATTTTGGCTTTGCAATTCCAGCGTTGTTGATGAGGAGGTTCAGCCCTGAGTCCCCCAGCTGCTCCCCAACTCTGGCTGCAGCCGCCTTGATGCTGGCGGGGTCAGTGACTTCTGCAGAGCTGACACAGTGGAGGTCAGCATCCTCATGGTGGCTTGGGGTCCCCTGTGTCCCCCCAGGCATGTGCCCTCGGAGCTGGCCATGGGCAGGAGGGACATCAGTGCCCGGTGTCCCTGCAGGCGGCAGCCCATCGACACGGCTCCCTCCTGGCATGGTGCTCCCTCAGTGTGTGCAGCGCCCGGGCACACGCCAGGGGAACCAGGGCGAGGGACCCCCACCTCGGGGCACCTACCGAGCGGGATGATGACCAGGTTGGGGTGCTTGGAGGCCAAATTCTGTAACTCCTGCAAGAGAAGGACCGCGTGGGCACGGAGAGGCAGGAGGGGGGCTGTGCAGAGGCTCAGCCTTTCCCAGGCAAAGCCCATGTGGCTCTGGCTCCGTCCCTGCATGGCCTTGTACCCAGCACCCTGCTCCGGCTGCCCCGCTGCCCTCGGATGGGGCTCTGTGCCTCCTGCACATGCCATGTGCTACTGTCCCCTCTGCACATGCCAGGCACAGCTGGTCCCACAGCCATTCCCACCCAGCCACCCTGTGCCGCAGGTGCCGGCTGCAGCTCCAGCCCTTTGCCAACACCCTCCCTGCTCCAACCTGCTGCCCTGGCACCAAGCACTCCCATCCCCAGTACAACCCGCTGTGTCCCAGCCCAGCCTCACCTGCGCTCGCTGTCCCTTGGGGTCCCGACAAGCCGCAAAGACCCACTTGGGTGGGTTTGGCATGCCCAAGAAATGCTGGACAAGCCCCAGGCCGATTCCCCGGTTGGCCCCCGTCACCAGAAGGGAGCGGATGCAAAGCTCTCCCATATTGCTTCTCCTCCCACTGCTCCAGCTTGCATTGTTTGCTCAGCTCCCTGATGCTTCTTTATAGCATGTTCCACGGCCACCCCACCCACTCAGGGCTTGAACAAACCCTTGGCTCCAGGCACAACCTCTGCAGCTCTTCGAACTCTAGGACAGAGTTCCTGGCTGGGAGCCAGCCCTCATTACCAAAGGGCAAAAATCACTTGGCTTTTTTAGGCAAACTCAGCTGACCCTGGGAAAACTGGCCCCATAATCCAGGAGCTCCTGGCCAGCCTGGCCAGCCTGGCCAGGAGAAGCTGTTGTGGGTGAGGAGGGAGGGAGCAGCATGTGGGAGGGATGTGGAATGCCCCACGGCTCGGGTAGGCTTGACAGCTTCCCAAGCATCCTGCGGGCTAGACGGGTTTTCCACATTGTACCAGGTGGTGCCTCAGACAGCCATGAGCAGACCTTCTTTGCCTTGCTCTTGCCTCTTCCAGGCCAAGGCCCATTCACTGATTGTCCCGCGACAGTACTGTGAGGTGGAGCAAACCCAGAGTGGTCTACTGGCAGAAGGCAGTGGACCTGCATGGCCTGCACATCACGTCTCCACTGTTCATGCACTCCTATCCCTTGGGGTGCAGTCCTATGTTGATCAGTCCCTCTGCTCACAGCCACGGAGGACTCCGGTGCCTGGGATGTTCTCCTGCCCCATTCTCCACATCGCTCATTGACGTGGCGCACAGACAGTTCTATGCTATCACCTGTGAAGCCCGGTGCTGTCCAGTACCTCAAGTGAGGCATTAGAGATTTGCAGGGCTGGAACTGATGTGTGTGCACTGGGAGGCACGCAGGGCCTCCTTGCAGCCCTGGGATGCTCCTGCCTGCTCAACCTCTCCTTAAGCTCTACATTTTTTCCCATTTTCTTTCCTGAGGCCAATCAGACCTCCTTCTGCTTTTCTCATTCTCCACATTGAGTTGAGAGACTTCTTTTGCCTTGCGAGTTCCTACCACTTTCCAACAGTATAAATCTCGAGGTCTTCCAGACGCCTGATCTCTCACTGAGGACCCTGGCAGTTCTCTCCACGTCAGCACACCTCTCAGACTGGCTTTCAGGCTCTGATCGGTCCTTTCAATAGGCTTTCCTAGAGTTTTAGTTTTAATGACCACAGACCACAGCTATACTTACCGATATATGCCATCTGCATGAGAGCTCTGCTCCTCCAAACAGCCTTCCACGGTTTTCTTCTTCTAGGCGAGGATAAGGCCATCACCCACAGTCTATTAGAAACCCCTGTGGTGCCTCAGAACCAGATGGCATCAGAAACAAAAATTTAACCTTTTAAATCTGTTTTTGCTGTGTCACCACATTTCTGCAGCCTTCCACTCTTTTGCAGTTGTAACTTTATGATGTTGACTTTGCTCTGGGGCCCCATGCTGCATTGTTGATCATTGTAGAGTTTAAACAAGCGCTGCTTCTCCAGGAGTCAGAGTCCAACCTAGTGCAAAGAGGCAGAAGAGAAAGCAGCCAGCCTTGCCTGGCTCACAACCCAGCCTCTTCACAAGTGCCGCTGCTGTCCCCAAGCCTCCGGAAGGGACCTCAGCCAGCTCCCGAGAAGGGATTCAGACAGTTCTTTTGCTCTGAAATGTTCTTGCATGGTCTAAACCTTAAGATGAGCATGAAGATCCTTGTGTACACCCCTCTCCCATAACCCCTCAGACAGACGTATTTCCCATATGGATGCTTTCCATCTCACCATGCCAGGAAGACTCGGAGCCAGTTTTCCAAGGGGCGGTCACACCTCCTCCACTATCAGTTGCTGAAAGCTCAGGTGCGCTCACGCTCACCTAAGATGTTTGCACAAAGGGCAACAACAGTGTTACTTACAGAAATATTGAGAAACACACTCTTCTTTGCTAGCCAGGGGAATGGGTGTGTGGCACAATTAGCTTTAGTACATTTAATCTACTGTGTAAGTAAGAATAAACTCACTACTCTTTATCAAGCCTATTTCCTCCACGGTGTATTCAGGGTTGTTTTGGGCCATATTAGTCACTTGCTGAAGAATCAATAGATAGTGATGAATGAACCGCTAATCCAGGGGTGGGGTGAGACCTACCCAGCTCTGTAAGTGCTTGTATGTGAATCTGGGCAGGTCATGTTCCCCCTCCATGATTCATTTTCTTTTTGGCTGGAGAGGACTAGTGACACCCCATTGTGAAGGGATCAGGTAGGGATGGAGGGTGAGACCCTGAGCTCAACTGCAGCCCCCAAGTGAGGTGAGGAGGTCTCAAGTAAGGCTTCTCATGGCCATTTTTCATAGCTTGGCTGTTTTCCCGGCAGACTGTTCCAGGTTACAACTGCATTATCTCAGAGCTGGCCTTCAGCCCAGGCAGCCAATCTGCTGGCAGCAGGGGAAGCAGATGCAAAGCTCTCAGGATCCCAGCATAGCAAACGCTATCTTAACATGAGAAGAAACCAAGGCTGAGGCAGGTTTCCAAGCAGCCTATGCCCGGTGCAGATGACAGCTATAGGAACTGCTGGGTTTCTTAAGATCCAGATGAATCTGTGGGGAACCATATCCCTCAGGCAGGGAGTAAAAGCATTCCTCCTTTTCCAAGCTTATGGTGGGTTCTCTGGTCCAGGCTCCAGAGAATTCCACCAAAGCCCCTGAGACGGGGGTTTCCTCTAAGCAAAGCTTTTCTGAAGACCTCAAACCAGCTCATTGGAAATAGCATGCACCGAGGCTTAGATGGAAGCTGGGCTGGATGATTAGGGCTGACAGGGGCCAGACACAATGCCCAGAGGCACAAAGTGCAGAAAACACCTTCACTCCCTGCATTCATGCACCAGACCCAGGGACAAGTGGGTAGAGCAGGATGGGGGCACTCCCTACTTGTGGCAGAGAGCACAGAGGAGCCAGTTTTCCTTCAGTGCTGCTGAACTTGGGCAGGGTGGAGGGGCACAGTCACCTCCTGCTCAGAAGAGCCATCCCCATCACAGCTGAGCTGATGGTGGAAGCCTGCTCAAGCTCCACTGCACCACTGACCAGGCTATGGGGTGAGAGGGGAAGGACAGACAACCAAGCCCTTTGCTTCCTCTTCCAACCTGACAGTTTAAAAAATGCTGTCCGATATACTTTTCATAGTCCGAGTATAGACAGAGCACAAGAGTTTGGATGGGGTTTCAAAGCCAGTGAGCTTGATTCAGTTGCCCAAAGGCAGACAACAGCCCACAGACCATGGAATTCTGGTAAAGTTGAACAGTACTGGTTCTGTTTTAGGGCTGTCAGGGAAGCCACATCGAGAAAGCATGGAGACAGAGGCTTACCTGCAAAGTCTCTGTCTACTGGCATCTCTTTAATGCTAAGAGGTAGTGCAACACACTCTGACTAGGTCACTGCACATTGGTTTCACAGGAACTGACTTCTCATTACAAGGAAGGAGAAACAAAAGCAAAGGTGGTTTGGGTCCTACCTACTCTGCCCTAGGCTTGCAGAGGCCACACAGCCATGTTCCCTGCAGGAGCCCTCCCAAGCAGCCTGAGAAGTCTCCTGAACACAACTGCCATCTGGTCTAATGTCCAGAGATGAGTAGTATCAAGGATAAAGTGAGAGCTCACTGCAAGTGCAGAGCCTTGAACCCCTGCAGAGATCTCAGCAAAGGGGATTTTTTCCAAGTAAATCTTTCCCAGAAGAGGATTTAAAATGCCCAGGCTCTTCACGCGACCCCACTTGGGCCACAGTGTTTGGACCCAGTCTCAGCTAGGGGCTTCAGACTGGGTCCAGAAGCACTTTTCTGGGGAAATTCCTCTCAGAGCAGTCAAGAGACCTCAGCAACCTGGGTGCAGCAGCGCTGGGGACGGCGACACTGCAGATCCCCACTGGCCTCTTTTCTGCCACCCTCTGTGGGCAGTTGGCTGGGTTATCCTTCCTGCTTCAGCACCATGCCCTGAAGAAGGATGTCAGAACCATCACGCAAGACAAATTTGCTTTCCCACTATTATAATTGCTAACAGGGATGCCTGAGAATGGGCTTTCATATGTGACACAGAGATATACCCCATCTCAGAAACACTAAGGCACAGGCTAAATGACCAGCTTGTGAGTGGCTTGGTTTGACATCCATGTGTTGGAGTGAGAGAAGGAGGCAGGGCTAAACAGAGCACTTCATCACCTGATGGATGGAGATGCTGCAGGGGAAAAAAACCCAGCAAGTTCTTTCCAGCGCCTCTTCTTTATTAAAGTCAAAATATATGACCTTCCTGCATTACCTACAAGCCCCCACCAGCAGCTCCATGATGCGATGTCAGCCTTTCAACTGGTAGGACCTGGACATTTGACTGACACGCTAAGAAACACACCAACATGAGACACAGGAAAACTTCTTAAGCCTACAGTGGGACTTGTTCCTCTGTAGGGAATATCTCGGCTTCATATCCTGTTTCTGAGGGATGCAGCAGGATGAGATATTAGTTGTAAGGGTCAGGTGGACCAGCTCAGGGGCTGCTGTGTGGAGAGGGGACTCTCACAGCAGGCAGCAAGGAGTCTCTAGAGACAGCAAAGCTGTGGCTGCAGGTGTCACAGATGAGTGGAATGCACCTCACTCAAAAGAGAGAAGCAGCAATATGTTTTATTGAGGTCAAATCATAATTTGAGAGAGTTCAACAAATCTGATGTAATTTAACAAAGTTTAACAGTGGCTTACCAAGGTTCAATAAGTTTGATGGCAAGGTTCACCTTATTAATTACTGCATGGAATAAACATACAAAGGAAAATTGAGTTAGAATCAAGTAAGAATGATTCACACAGAGACTGGAGATGCAAAGGGCAAGGAAAATCCTCCCATTGAGTCATGAGGTTCAGAGTGCACCCCCTTGCTTTCTAAACTCCTGATGGAGCCTAGGTGCGGCTAGGTCCAACCTTAGTCTCAGACTTGGACAATGGTTTATGTCTAATGGAATTTTGTATACAAAGTTTATAATAATTAATATTGAGTAGCTACACAGATCAGTAATTATAGAATCATAGAATGGTTTGGGTTGGAAGGGACCTTTAAAGATCATCCGGTTCCAACCCCACTGCCATGGGCAGGGACACCTCCCACTAGATCTAGTTGCTCAAAGCCCCATCCAACCTGGCCTTCAACACCTCCAGGAATGGGGCAGCCACAGCTTCTCTGGGCAACCTGGGCCAGTGCCTCACCACCCTCACAGTCAAGAATTTCTTCCTCATATCTAATCCAAATCTCCCCTCTTTCAGTTTAAAACTGTTCCCCCTCGTCCTATGGCTCCACTCCCTGATCCAGAGTCCCTCCCCACTTTCCTGGAGCCCCTCTAGGGACTGGAAGGGGCTCTAAGGTCTCCCCGGAGCCTTCACTTCTCCAGGCTGAACAACCCCAACTCTCTCAGCCTGTCCTCACAGCAGAGGCGCTCCAGCCCTCGCACCATCTCCGTAGCCTCCTCTGGACCTGCTCCAACAGGTCCATGTCCTTCTGATGTTGGAGGCCCCAGAGCTGGAGGCAGCACTGCAGGGGGGTCTCACCAGAGCAGAGCAGAGGGGCAGAATCCCCTCCGTCACCCTGCTGGCCATGCTGCCAGGGATGCAGCCCAGGATGCGGGTGGCGTTCTGGGCTGCCAGCGCACCTTGCTGGCTCATGTTGAGCTTCCCATCCACCAACACCCACAAGTCTTTCTCCTCAGGGCTGTTCTCCATCCATTCTCTGCCCAGCCTGCATTTGCATTTGGGATGGCCCCAACCCAGTGCAGGACCTTGCACTTGACCTAATGTTTCATTAATTATTTTATTATAAACCTTTATTATAAAGATTAGTAATGTTTCATTGGTATTAATTCAGCACGCTATCAGTCACTTACCGAGGATCTGTCACGAGCAAGGGATCTCTCTGCCATGGGCAAGGAAGGATTTCTTAGTCTCAGGTAAGGGATCTCTAACCTTGAGAGGCGTCCTCGCTTGAGGGGAGAGTCAGCAGGTGTGCAGTCTGGCTGCAATTCAGGGAGAGCTCAAATTGGGCCCATCCTGTTGGTAATATTTATCGAGTGAAGTAGTTGGCTGCTACTCAATAGTATAGACAAGATCATAGAGCTGGGACTCTTTAGCCTGGAGAAGACTGAGGGGAGACCCTATTCTTGCTTATAAGTATCTAAAGGGTGGATTGAAGGAGGATGGAGGCAGACTCTTTTCAGTGGTTCCCAGTGACAGGATGAGCGGCAACAGGCACAAGTTGGAACATAGGAAGTTCCATTCAAACATAAGAAAAAATTTCTTTACGGTTAGGGTGACAGAGCACTGGAACAGGCTGCCCAGGGAGGCTGTGGAGTCCCCTTCTCTGGAGATTTTCAAGACCCACCTGCATGCAGTCCTGAGTAATGTGCTCTAGGCATTCCTGTGTCAGCAGGGGAGTTGGACTAGATGATCTCTAGAGGTCCCTTCCAACTCTAAAAATTCCATGATTCCATGATAGAATCATAGAATCACAGAATCATAGAACCTTAAGGGTCATGATCGTCTCATTCCAGCCCCCTTGCCTTGGGCAGGGACACTTCCTACTAGACCTGGTTGCTCAAAGCCTCAACCAACCCGGCCTTGAACACCTCCAGGGATGGGGCAGTCACAGCTTCTCTGGGCAACCTGGACCAGTGTCTCACCACCCTCACAAAGAAAAATTTCTTCCTGAGATCTAATCTAAATCTCCTCTCTTCCAGTTTGAAGGCATTCATTTTAGCTCTGGTATCTTGTTCTGTACTTTGGTTATCTTGCATTTTTGGGCTTTGAAACCACCTTTCAAAATATTTTTCCCAGGCACCTTCAGTCCCCTGTACTCTCCAGCTCGCAGGTTCACCACAGGGCATGAGGATGCCTGCTCCTTAGTCAGCCCGAACCAAAGTACTGCTGGGGGCCGTGTGTCTGTCATGGCATGAGATCAGTGCCCACCAAGGTTAGGTGGGGGCTGAGCGCAGCATGCCAGCAAACAGGTGGAAAATGTTCATATTTATATCCTCAAGCACTCCAAAATTTGGTAATACCAGAATCAGGCTTTACCAGGCAGCAGGAAGTTACCAAGCTGTAGAGAAAAATAAAACACTTGGTTTTATTTATATGCAACACTTCTGGCTGTATTTCTCTTTATTACCTTCTGGAAGCCTCACAACATTTAACTAACATGGTTTTCAAAAAAATTTATAATCCCCTATTGTGTAGGTGGGGAACTGAAGCACGGAAGTGGGTCAAGCAACGTCCACAGTTTGGAAGTATTGAATTACAGATGATTAGAGCCTGCCTTCTCTCACAGTTCACATTGATATTCAGAACAGGCTCCTGCTGACTTCAGCTGGGGCTGCACATTAACTGTTTCTACACAGCAGATCCCAGTATCCAAGGCTTTTTGGAACAAGCACCTGGGAAGAGTTTGTTGATATAATTTGCCTGCAGTATGCAGGATCTGTGTGGAATAGGTGGCCAAAACCCCACTCCTCAGTGTGGTTCACCATGACGGTTTATGTCCTTATTTGCTATCTGCTAGTCTTTGCAACAGATGGAGCAGCACTTCTGGTGAAAAGTCACCTAATTAATGGCCTGAGCACAGAACGAGGCAGAAAAAGGAAAATGAGACTTTTAATCCAAATATATGATATAAGGATATTTTCTGCTTCTTAGTATTTATTGGCATAATCAAAAAATTATTTCTAGTAAATTCCAATTTCTGTATCGCTGTTCAAAAATGAAAAGATTCTCAAAGCATTTTTATATCCCAAGGCAAACCGGGGTGCAGAGGCTCAGCCATGTAGTTGGGCTGCAGTGGAGTAGGATAAAGTTAGCACAAATCACCTGATGTTGTCACCAAATTGATATTGTTATTTATTTTCTGATTTATTTATCTGTATCGGAAATGTTTTTTCTAGTGTTTGTCAAAGAAGGATGAAAATAAGCAACAGAAATAATGACAATTCTATAAATCAGAGTTGCTCAGTCATTACTTCCCTGTTGAGCCCCTGGTTGTGCGCTCACCATAATGGGATTTTAATGTTGTTTGTGCATCTGGTTTTCCATACAAGAGCTGAAAATAAGACATCAACACCTACCTCAGGGCTGGCAGCAGAGGTGGTACATGCAGGTCTCCTCCAGACAGAGGCCTCCAGCTGATGCTCATGGTCTCTTTTCTGTTTTCCCTCTTCCCTTATGCCCTGTTTTCCCATCCCTAGATGCCACCAAAACTTTTCCTTGCTTTACTCTTTTCCATGCCTTTGGTCCAGCTGTTGAACCAGGTACCTGAAACTCATCAACAAAGGCAACAAGTCCCCACAAACACCTCCATAGAATCATAGAATCACAAAATGGTTTGGGTTGGAAGGGACCTTTAAAGATCATCTGGTTCCAACCCCACTGCCATGGGCAGGGACACCTCCCACTAGATCTAGTTGCTCAAAGCCCCATCCAACCTGGCCTTCAACACCTCCAGGAATGGGGCAGTCACAGCTTCCCTGGGCAACCTGGGCCAGTGCCTCACCACCCTCACAGTCAAGAATTTCTTCCTCATATCTAATCCAAATCTCCCCTCTTTCAGTTTAAAACCCTTCCCCTCGTCCTATGGCTCCACTCCCTGATCCAGAGTCCCTCCCCACTTTCCTGGAGCCCCTTTAGGGACTGGAAGGGGCTCTAAGGTCTCCCCGGAGCCCCTCTAGGGACTGGAAGGGGCTCTAAGGTCTCCCCGGAGCCTTCCCTTCTCCAGGCTGAACAACCCCAACTCTCTCAGCCTGTCCTCACAGCAGAGGCACTCCAGCCCTTACATCATCTCCATGGCCTCCTCTGGCCCTGCTCCAACAGGTCCATGTCCATCCCCACACTGCAGCCTACTTACCCAATTTCTCATGTCTGATCATCATGGAAAGAGCCAAATCTGATGCATTTCTGGGCAGGCAGTAAAAACAGATGGCAAGAAGGATTTGGTACCTGCCTGAGAAATTGCATCAATGCTGGGATTTAGGGTTTTTTTCCCCCCTCTATCTAGAGGAAAAATCGCATCGCCGTGCCAAAGATGCTGAAGACACCACTCCAAAAATGCAGTAAGCCTTCTCCCCTGCACCCCAGCCTTGGGAGGAGGTGGAGCTCCCCTCCACCCCCCACCCCCCCCGGCGCATCGCCCCGGGAGCCATCGCTCCTCCCCGCGGGGATACCGGGGCAGGCGGGGACCGTGGCATGGAGATGCGGTTGGTGTGTTTGCACTGAATATTAGATGGGAAGGAAAAAATACATGCACACACCCCCCACACCACCACCACCTCTCTCGGTGGTTGGGACAACCCCCTCGCGGTCAGCCTGGGGCCGGGGAGGCGGTGCCGGGCCGGTCCCGCCCCGCAGTGCCGGGGGAGGGCGGCGATGGCGGCGGTGCGGGCGCGGACGGTGCTGCTGACCGGCTCCAACCGCGGCATCGGGCTGGAGCTGGTGAAGCAGCTGCTGGGGACACCGCGACCGCCAGCCTGGATCTTCGCGACCTGCCGGGACCCCGAGGGGCCGCGGGCCCAGGTCAGTGCGGGGCTGGGGGGTTGGGGTGTCGGCAGCACGCCTGGGTGCGGGCAGGTGCCATAAGTACAGCTGGGTTAGCGTTGTCAACGTGAAAAAAGCATTGCGGTCACAGGGAATGTCGTGTTTGCACCGTGCCCTGCCCGGTGTGGAAGTCATCTGAAGGTTGGCTATGCAGCGGGTGAAGAAGTGCCAAGTGCAAGGGCAAGTACAAGGTCCTGCACATGGGTCGGGGCCATCCCAAATGCAAATGCAGGCTGGGCAGAGAATGGATGGAGAACAGCCCTGAGGAGAAGGACTTGGGGGTGTTGGTGGGTGAGAAGCTCACCATGAGCCGGCAATGTGCACCGGCAGCCCAGAACGCCACCCGCATCCTGGGCTGCATCCTTGGCAGCATGGCCAGCAGGGTGAGGGAGGAGATTCTGCCCCTCTGCTCTGCTCTGGTGAGACCCCCCTGCAGTGCTGCCTCCAGCTCTGGGGCCTCCAACATCAGAAGGACATGGACCTGTTGGAGCAGGTCCAGAGGAGGCTACGGAGATGGTGCGAGGGCTGGAGCGCCTCTGCTGTGAGGACAGGCTGAGAGAGTTGGAGTTGTTCAGCTTGGAGAAGAGAAGGCTCCGGGGAGACCTTGGAGCCCCTTCCAGTCCCTAAAGGGGCTCCAGGAAAGCTGGGGAGGGACTCTGGATCAGGGAGTGGAGCCATAGGATGAGGGGGAATGGTTTTAAACTGAAAGAGGGGAGATTTGGATTAGGTATGAGGAAGAAATTCTTGACTGTGAGGGTGGTGAGGCACTGGCCCAGGTTGCCCAGGGAAGCTGTGGCTGGAGGTGTTGAAGGCCAGGCTGGACAGGGCTTTGAGCAGCCAGATCTAGTGGGAGGTGTCCCTGCCCATGGCAGTGGGGTTGGAACCGGATGATCTTTAAAGGTCCCTTCCAACCCAAACTGTTCTATGATTCTAAGAATAAGCTGTGCCACCCTTAAATCCATGGTGCTGGCCTACTTGAGGCTGCGTTGGCTGCACCCCAGCCGGCCCTCCCGTGCCAAGCTTTTGCCTATGCGCTGCTGGCACATCACCAGCTCGCACACCGTTGGGTCTGAGCAGGGTTGGACTTGGTGGTTGTGGCTGGCTGAGCTGGTCAGAATTGCAGTGACAGGGCTCTGGCCAGTTCTGTGACATGTTACCAGTCTCCACGAAATCTGTGGGTTCGTTAACTGGTGGCCCGTGGAGCTGTGGGATCCTCCTTCCGCTGCTTTCCACTTCAGGAAAATGGGAGAGACTCACACATGTGGCTTCAGCAGGAAATCACAGGAGCAAAGCAGTACCATGCTTCCAGCTTTCCTTAGGTCCAGCTATGGTTTTCCTCTGCACTGAAATACCAGCAGGGAGACACTTGCTCTCTGATAGATCCTGGCTCCGGCAGATTTGTTTCCTGCATCTTCTGGCAGCTTGGCTGTGTGCAGGGGTCATGCCTTAGGAAGTCCTTGAGATGCTTTTTGTGTGCTCACTGTCAGTGTTGTTCTGGCTCAGGAGTGATCCCAGTGTAGTGAGAATCCACCCTGCCACCGGCCCAGGGGTGCCCAGCTCCTCCTGCTGCTGCTGTCCAAGCTGGCTGGCTCAAAGCTAGCTTGGGTCTCTTATTTTTGCCCCATTCTTCCCCACCTCCAACTTGCTGGACTCAGGCAATTATGAGATCAGAGAACTTTTTGCAGGGCTGGACTAGAGCCAGTTTCCCCCCGAGGTGGTCCACGCGCATCACTGTCAACTGTTGGATCCTTCTCTAAGCCTTGTCCAGCTGTGGTAGGGTGAGGGCAGTGTCTTCAGGGTGTTGCTGCTGAAGTCCATGACCACAGGAGACCAAGGGCAGAGTGACCCTCCGTCAGGCTGGTGCCTCTTGCCCCTTTGTGCCCCTTTGTGCCCCTTTATGCCCCTTTGTGTTGGCATGGGTGAAGCTGAGCTCATGCTGGGATGGTGTGAGGCTATAGAGGCCAGCAGCTGGGCAAAACAGGGAACGAGAAACATCTGTTGGTCATCACAAACGATTTAGATGGATTTTCCATCATTTCCTGTGCCCAGGGGTAATGTGGGAACACGCGGTCTGGTGGGGAAGCTCAGAGGTAACTGAAGGTGGACCACAGCCAGTGCCAGCAGCTCTCCTGCTCCATGTTGGTAGGATGGGTCCCCTCACAAGAAGTCACCAATTTGTGTTTCTGCTGCAGCATTCTCTGTGGGCTTGTTTGTAAGAGGTTTTTAGTTCTAAAAGCAATCATTTTGGACACATTAAACGTGGTGTTTTGGTTTCTGTTGAAGAAGGCTCAGAGCAAAGAGCTGCTAGGAACCATAAAGTTGAACGTTTCCTTTTTGGAAAGGGCTTCTGGATCCTGCATGTTTGGTGAAAATAACCAATAAAAATGTGCAAAGTGGTTCATTTCACTTGAGTGGATGAGACATAGTGTCCAGAGCAGAGTGGATCCTGGGATTGGGCTATTTGGATCCAGATGTCACTTCCACAAATGTCAAGTCAGATGTTGGCACTCACAGCCATTCCGCCTCCATCATGCTTCTAGCAGCCTCTGGGAGACACTTCTGGCCTTATCCCCACCCAGTTTGCATCATTTCCCAGGTGAGCTGGTTCTTAGTTGTTTGCTGCGGCTCTGGCTGGGTTGTGCATGTAGGCCCAGCAGCCTTTGGGAGAGTGGCCATAGTATCTTGCAGTTGCAGCCGTCTCACTCTCTGAGCACATGCACATTGCTTTGTGGAGCCTAGAAGAAACCTGAATGCCTAGGCAGGTACCCAGTCCAGACATTCACAAGTGCTGAGTAACATCTGGAAGATGTTTCCTTCAGGGTGGACCATCATTGGTGCCCTGGGATCATGCTTGGCATCACCTCTGCCTCGTGCTGATTGTCTCCATGTCTGTCTTTGTAGGAGCTGAGAGATCTGGCATCCAAACACCCAAACCTGGTTCTTGTGAAGCTGGGTAGGTGCACTCTGCTGCTGAGCTGGTAAATTTGTGGCTGCTGGCCACACTTGCCCCATTTCTCCTTCCCTCCCCCCTTGCCTACAGGCTCTACATGGGGATTCAGTTCTTCAGAGGTGCTTCAAGTCCTGCTGCAAAAAGCCTAGTTTCTTCCAGACCTGTCTCAGCCCTAGTACCCCGTTCCCTGGAGCCTCCTTGCCCTGTGGCCACAGGACCAGGAGGTTCTTGGGACCCATCCTGGGCAGGGTACAGCTCCCCCAGCCGAGCAGCCATGTCCTTGCTGTGCCATGCAGCTAAGCTCCAAGTTCCAGATGAGACTGGGAGGGCTCCTCCCAGAAGGCAGTGCCTGTGGAAACAGTGTGTGATGGGCCCAGAGCCTGGGCAGGAGCTGTAGGACCTTGCAGAGCGATCCCCCAGCAGGTCCCAGCACAGCCCCCGTTGGGACCATCCCCCCCCAAGGCTGCCCTGAGTTCTCCAGAGCTTCTTCAGGAATGGACTTTGTCCACTGACAGGAGGCCATGACTGCCGCTGCCTGACACAGCATGGGAATCAGAGCAGTGCTTTGCCACCACGGGGATGTCCCCAGAGTGGCTTTGCCTGGTGGGCTGCCCCAGGGCAGGGTCCTTCAGCTGCTGGTAGTGGGGCACCCTGTGCATGGCGAAGGAGGCGGTTTTGGGATGAGCGGGGGCTTGTGGGTGCCGGGGTGCTCTGAGCTGGTTACACAGCACCATCTGGTGCCCACAGACGGAAGGCCACAGAGGTCGGGACACATAGCTCTTCCTCAGCATCTTAACCTCCCTCTTCTCTGCAGGTCCCCAGGGTGGACCTCATGCTCTCAAACCCTGTTCTCTTCCACTGCAGATGTTGCGAATCCCTCAGCTATTACTGACGCAGTGAAGATCGTGGAGGGGAAGCTGAATGGCGCAGGCTTGAACCTGCTAATAAACAACGCTGGCATCTACACCCCGACGGCATCATTGGAGACGGTAGACGCTGAAGAGATGATAAGGACGTACAAGACCAATGTGGTGGGACCAATGCTGATGGCCCAGGTATGGATGAAGCTCTGGGGATGGATCACCATGGAGGGGGAATTTAGCCCAGCTTGAGGGTAGCCGGGGCTGCCTGTGGTCATGACGGAGATCTTGGAGGGCTTTGCCAACTTTCCCAGGGCTGCAGGAGGGAGGGGACAGTGCTAGGGCTGCACTCCCACTCCAAGACCTCTGTAGCCCCTCTATGTTGTGCTGGGCTAACTGGGAGCAGGCAGGGCCCTTGCAGCAAAACGTCCAGGCTCTCTTGGCTTCCTGCTGTTCCTCCTCATCCTCCCTGTCGTAGCCAGGCTGGATGGCAGTTGCCGTAAGTGGGGCTGGCTCAAGGCACAGGCGTCCCACAGAGTTGCTTCTCCCCAGGCTTTCCTGCCCCTGTTGAAGAAGGCTGCCCAGGAGAGCACAGAAAAGGGGCTGAATTGCAGCAAGGCAGCCATCATCAACATCTCCACCATCATGGGGTCCATCGAGAAAACTCCTGAGTCCTTCTTCAAGCCTGTCATCCCATACCGCTGCAGCAAGGTATGGAGACTGGGGACCTGCTCGTGCTCCTGAGCTCGGAGGGAGTCAGAGCTGTCCCTTGCCAGGGCAGCACCTGAGATTGTGAGATGGAGGGACTTATCCATGCTGATCACTGCCTGAGCTCCCTAGGCATCTCCGTGCCCACCTAGGGCAGACATGCACTATCTCTTGAAGACCCGGCATTGCTTTTTCTGCCTTGCCATGAGGCAGTGATGGAAGGAGAGCGTACTGCGTGGAGCTTTCTACTGCCCATGGCTGATGCTTCCTTCCTCCCCCAGGCTGCCCTCAACATGCTCACCAAGTGCCAGGCTCTGACCTATGGGGAAGCCGGGATCCTCTGCGTGGCACTTCACCCCGGCTGGGTGAAAACTGACATGGGCAGCCAGGAGGTGGGTTTCGGCTGAGCAAGTCGAGAGGGGGGACCCACGGGTGGGACCCAAGCCTGTGAACTTGCAGTGGCATGAGGGGTGTCTCGGGTGGCCAGGATAGCTCTTGGGAAGAGGGGTCTCTGTGAGAATGAGTTGCCTCTCAGGCTGCAAGTCGCCCATGTCTGTGCTGTGCAGAACATGTTGGTGCTGCCTGGGAAGTAGCATCAGCACATATCCAGGGTGAGCAGGAGGCTTGTTCAGGGGGAAAAAGGCTTTGGGCAGCCCAGAGATGTGCCAAGAACCTGAATCCAACAGAGCATGGAGGAGACGAGCAGCATCATCCCACGCTGCGCCCCCTTCCTTGGAGAGCTGCAGGTCCACGAGGTCTCCACTCACCCTGCAGGATCCCTGTTTTGGGGTGGGGCTGATCCCTGCAACCCTGGGGTTTTGAGGAGGCTGCCTGTAGCATCCCACTTGCGGCAGGGATCTTTTACATGTCCTATTGGTTTAAGCCCGTAGCGGGCTTCCCAGCCTAAGCCACCTCCATCCAAGCCATCAGTGAGCATGCAGATACCCAACCACCATCCCACATAACAGACCCATCCCACCTCCCATAGCTCTCTAATCAGTCTGGGTGGAAGGAGTCTTGCTGCTGATGTGCATGAGCTGAGTGGATGGCTGGGAATGACAGTGGGGTCACAGTCCTGCTCCTCACTTATTCCCCTTGCAGGCTGACCTGACGGTGGACACAAGCGTGCGTGGGCTTCTGTCTGTACTGCCGATCCTCTCTGAGAAACACAGTGGGACCCTGCTCAACTGGGAAGGTAAAGCTATTCCTTGGTGATGCCCCTCTGTCCCTGCAAGGGACCCCGCAGTGCCAGGGGACTCTCTGGGTGCCCTGGAGCACCAGGATGCTCAGCCCTCTGTGGTCTGCAAGGGACCTACCTGGGACTCCACCGGGCGTGCAGGACAGCCTGTGATCCCTGCATTTACGTTGCTAATAAATAAAGTCAGTTAGTACCTGTGCCTTCTCCCAGCTGCAATGCCCCTGCTGAGACTGTCTCTGGCCCTGCAAAAAATAACCCGGCCTTTCAATACTTAAAGGGGACCTACAGGAAAGATGGGGACAAACTTTTTAGCAGGACTTGTGCGATAGGACAACGGGTAATGGCTTTAAACTAAAAGAGGGAAGATTTAGATTAGATATAAGGAAGACATTTTCTACAATGAGGGTGGTGAGACACTGGCCCAGGTTGCCCAGAGAGATAGTGGATGCCCCATCCCGGGAAACATTCCAGGTCAGGTTGGATGGGGCTCTGAGCAACCTGATATAGTTGAAGATGTCCCTGCTTGTTGCAGGGGGGGTTGGACTAGATGGCCTTTGAAGGTCCCTTCCAACACAAACTAGTCTACGATTCTATGATTGTAGCAGCCTTTGCCTTGCCTTCAGCTGTGCTGAGCCAAAGGGAAGTCCCAGGGGACACCAGCCCAAAGCCCTGCTGTCCTCCCTAGCTGTTGGTGTGCCCAGATCTGTGTGGTCTCCGCCATGCTTCCGCCCAAAGCATGCTGTCTTTGCTGCAGATTCCTTGGGGGGACATTGTATGGGACACAGTGTCCTTGGGAACAGTCTTGGGGCTGGAATGGGAGGACCAGTAGCACCATAGTCCAGTTCTGCAATCCCAGGCAGCCAGCTCTTCCCATAGCGGAGCCCCAGCTGGGCACGGTACTTCTGGGTGGGGGAAATCTGGTCGCATGGGGGAGCACAGCAGGGGAATGGCTCTTCTGTGGGATGGAGAGGCTGAGAACCTTAATAAGATCAGAGGGCTGGAGCACCTCTGCTGTGAGGACAGGCTGAGAAAGTTGGGGTTGTTCAGCCTGGACAAGAGAAGGCTCCGGGGAAACCTTATAGCGGCCTTCCAGTATCTGAAAGGGGCCTACAAGAAAGCTGGAGAGGGACTTTTTACAAGGGCATGTAGCCATAGGACGAGGGGTAATGGCTTCAAACTGGAAGAGGGGAGATTTAGATTAGATCTCAGGAAATTTTTCACTGTAAGGGTGGTGAGACGGTGGCCCAGGTGTGGGCTGTGGAGGCCACATCCCTTGAACTGTTCAAGGACAGGTTGGTTGAGGCTTTGAGCAACCAAGTCTAGTGGGAGGTGTCACTGCCCATGGCAGGGGGGTTGGAACTGGATGATCTTTAAAGTCCCTTCCAACCCAAACCATTCTATGATTCTAAGATGGGCTGGGCAGCCCTGGACTGCATGAATTTGCCCAGAAGGTGGTAACACCACCAAAGAAAAGGACTTTGGGGTGGTGCTGGGTTTTCTCAGGAGGGTTCTGCCCCATCTGGAAAGAGTTTCTCCTTGGGGAACATGGGGAAAAGGAGCTGGGGCTCCTGCAAAACCAAACCTAGTCTCAGGTGGGCAGAGCAACCTGGCTTGCAGGGGAGGCAAACCTACTGCTCCTTACCTCAGAGGCCACCACCTCCTCTTTCTCATCTGGAGGGTCAGCTGAAGCACCTCTGTCCCTCTGGGTCTGGCCTTTTCTGGGGCCATGCCTCTCACCCAAAGCATGGGCTTGCCTGGTAGCACCAGGCTTTGCTGGGAATCTTGAGGCCGTGCACCACTCTGCGCAGGAGCCCCCCCATTTCCCAACCAGGAGCATGAATGCCACTGTCCCCCCAACCCCAGGCTTCACCCCCAAGGCAGACAGAGCATCGGGGAAGTCTACTGGGCTGGAGCCACGTCTCTGCCCTGCCAAGGTGAGCTGTGCCCCAACAAGCTCCAACAAGCCCTGGCACCTGCAGCCCGGTAAGTCACAGGCACCAGTGAGATTTTCTTCCTCACCAGCTCCAGTGCCTCCCAAGCCAGTGGCATTTTGGTAGCTGAGACTTTCGAGAGGCTGGGAAAGGGGACAGCAGGGAGCATCAGCAACCTGGGTGCCAGCCTGGGCGTGGAGACAGAGTGCCCGTGGCTGGAGGTAGCAGCGCTGCCAGAGCTTGTGAGCTTGGACCCCTGGCTCCTTGTACCCCCTTCTTGGGGGTCCCAAGCAGCCCAGGTGCCCAGCCAGGGATAGGAGGAGAGGCAAGATGCTCCCATGAAGTTCAGGGGTGCTGGGACCATCCCCAGATGGAGAAGGGGTCCCTTACTCCGCAGACACTTTCCATAATTGGTGGGCAAGTCCTTTCTGGAGCAATAGCAGGAGCTGGGACACCTGGGTCCCACTTCTGTCCCGGAGCTGGGGCTCTGCTGCCCCATCCCTGGCATGGGGCTAATACCAACACCCATCTGGCTGTGCCAGGCCCCTGGGCTGTTTGGAGCTCGCTCTCTTCCCCGTGCCCAGGCTGACGTGCACTTTTCTAAGCCCGTGCTCTGCTTTCCAAGGCCCTTGGGAGACAGCGCTGCCAGCACTGCTGCGGGGAGCCATACCCATGCAAGGCACCCACTGCTGGTGCTCCTGGCAGGGAGATGCTGCCCTTGGCTTTCTCCTCCTCCTGCCCAAACAGACTGAGCCACGCTGGGAATGGGGAGCAATGCTGCTGCCCCAGCTGGGGGCTGCTTCATCCTCTGAACCATCTGGGCTCTTCCCAGCCACCCACTTTCCCATGCAAACGCTCTCTCGTCTTTGCTCTTTAATTTCCCAGCTCATATCTGTGGCCAGAGGAGTCAGTGCCCACCTGGGCTCCTCCCCGGGCATTTGTCAGCGCTGCGATGGCAGCAGGAGGAGAGAAGTCCCTTGTGAGGAATGGCTGAGGGATCCTGTAGCTGTATGGCTGTGCTTAGCCCAGTGCTGGCTCAGAGACATGGCCAAGCCTCCACTGAGCCCCGTCCTGCGTCTTGGCAGAGGTTCTCCTGCCCCAGTTGCTCCACACAAGCCAGTTGGAGCCTGCCAGTCACTGTGGGCTGACTCCATGCCCATCTCTCTCCATGTTGCTCCCTTCTGCCCCATGCCACGTGCTCGAACCTGTGAGATGAGCTATTGCAGGCAGCTTATAGCCCCCCCATCATCACTGCCAGCCCCATGAGATAGATGTAGATGCTCCCTTGGGAACATGGGGAGAAATGGGACTGCTGAAAGCTGGGACAAGCTCCATCAGCTTGGCTGATGGTCTGCAGTGCTGGCGACACAGGATGCTGTGGCAGCTGAGCTCGGGAGGCTGACAAATCTGTGAGCATCTCTCTCCGGCCCTCTGGGAGCTGGTACATCACAGTGTGGGCAGGTCACCTGAGATGTGGGTGGCCCTGTGTGCTCCGGCTGTACCAAAGGTGGTGGGAGGAGGAATGGGAAGCTCTGCAGGTGAACTCCACTCTGACATTACTAGAAGCCCAGCTGCTAGGGGTGAGAACAAACCTCGAGGGGCTGCTGGACATTGAAGCACTGTGAGCATGAGCCCCTAGGAAGCCCAGTGCAATGGTCTTCCCTTTGGGTGCTGGGACAGCAAGCTAATTGCCACGCAGAGCCAAGTAGCAGCAGGTCAGTTGATCCCATTTTTCAAGCCAACAGAAGACTGGGGCAGGACGAGCCAGCTTGGACCTCTGCCAGTGGGAGTCACCCTTGGTGAGTGCTTTGCCATCGCAGGTGAGGCCAGCTGCTCCCCAGGAGCCCATCCTTCCAGGTGCCAAGACAAGGCTCATCCCAGGGAGCACATGCTGGAGCTGAGCTGCCAGGGACTGTCCTGGCCATGGTAACTTGGAAGCCAGGGATCCCTGAGCACCTTAAGGTGCTCCAGGGCATGTGTTCCTCAAGAAGCCTCAGTGAGGGGCCAGATGGGCAGGTCTCCCTGCTCAAATGCTTACCAAGTGGTGTTGGCTTTTCCTGTGCACAAGTTCCAGGTGTTTGTGCCATGCAGCTGATTATCTTCCCGTTTCCTCTCCTGCCTGATGTTTCCTGCCTCACTCACTCCCTTCTGCTGGCTTTTCCCTTTGTGTCAGGGTTATCTCCTGGCTCTGGGCAGTGTCAGACCTCAGCATCCCCCCTGCCCACCGTGATGGCAACATGCAGCCCTGAGCAACGTGCCCTGTGTCCTTTCACCGAGCTGCAGCACAGTGCCTCAGGAGACACTTGAGATGCCAGGTCCACCTGGCCATCTAGCAGCTCCTTGGGAGCACCAGCAAGCTGGGACAGAGCAAGGATGATTTAGGATCCATCTGCTTTTAGCAGCTGATCCATCTCTATTCTGAAGCTGGGGGACAGGTGCTAACTGGCCCAGCACATTGCCACAGGGGCTGCTGGGTCCAGCAGTAGGGAAATCTGGACAACCTTCACACAGGGGCTGCGCAAGGGCATGGAAACATGTCTGGGGACTTCCAGGGACCATGGGTGGGGAGGTTGTCACCCAGAGCCGCTCAGACTGCCTCCACCAGCACCTGTGGAGCCATAGTAGCATCTGGGGGCAAACATAGCTCTGCCCTGGGGAGCCCAGCAGCTCTCCAGGCTCCAGGGATTGACTTCAGTGGTGGGAAAGGTCCATATTTTCCAGGTGCTTCCACCAGCTGCCTTCTTTCAGACCAACAGCCACTGCCAAGGACTTGTTGCACCAGGAGCTGGGGTCAGGTAGGTCTGTGGGCCAGGACAGCAGTGGGGAGGACATGGGGAGTCCTGGCAGGACTTGCCAGGATCAGGGCAAGTCCCATTTTGAAAGGCAACCTCCCATGCCAAAGTGGGGCAAGGAGCAGCAGGCAGAGCCCCCGTGAAAGGCAAAGCCCACTCCAGGAGGAGTGGGTCAAAAGAGGAGACTGGGAACAGAAAAGGCCTGCTCTTGTGACACAGATGTGGCTGCGGAGGTGGAGCAGCAGGCAGGAGGCAGGTCACAAACAGCCAGCACATGAGGAAGAGCTGGGACACCAGCCAGCGTGGCCAGGGTGGCCAGCCGCAGTAGCTCCAGGTGCAGCAGACTGGGAAGCCAGTGTGGCCAGGGAAGGACCGGGAGCAGAGGCCACCAGAACTGCAGGGACCTTGGCCAGGACCCGGAGATCCCCTCGGCAGGAGCCTTCTTCCAGCCAAAACAGCTCTTCATTCTGCCAAGGTGTGGGCACTGTCCATGGCATGCGGGGGTTGGGGCAGCAGGATAGTCATGGTGGGGACATCTCTGTGCCGGGTGGCACTGTCGTCCTGTGGCTCAGAGCCCCGGGTGACCATTCCCAGAGCCACCAGCGGTTGGGTAGACTGATGCTGGGAAGGCTGGATCATTTGAGGACCTGCAGCTCTCTTGGGGGGTGCAATGCTGGGAGGGTGCTGGAACCCAGGGCTGCCATCAAAGCACTGGGACCCAGCCTGGGTGCATGAGAAACGTGGCTCAGGAGGAAGCACATCCCGGTCCCTGCAGTACAAGGGCTGCTAAGGAAGCCAAGTGGGGCCAGCAGATAACGCCTCAAGGCTTCCTCCGGCACACTGCAGCTGCAGGGTCGAGGTTGCTCCATCTCTATCTGGCCCTGCAGAGCCCGGTGCATCCCTTCTCCCTCTGCTGTATTATTGTTAGTGGGGAGGAAGCAGCTCACCAAGTCCCACCTCAAGCTTTTAACCCGCTGCTGCCTGGCCTGCTGCTCTCTGCTCCCATCGGCCAGAGCTGGGAAGGCTCCACGGCTGCCCTGGGAGGATGGTTTGGTACTGGGAGCTTGCTGCAGGCTTTACCTCCCTGGGGATCAGCAGGACCCCCTGGCAGGTCTCCCCCAAGCCATGTTGTCTCTCACAGCCACCTTTGAAAAGGGCGGACACTGGCATTGTCATCTCTCAGTGTAGTGAAAAGATCCTGAAGGCTTTAGGTGCTGATGATTCCCTGCTTGCTCTCTCTTCCCCCTTTTAGCTGGTTGGATCCTGCCTGGTGCTTCGTCTGGACATCCCCCCGGTCTGCTGTGTGTGGGCGCACCATGGAGGCAGCAGCTTTATCAGCTTTGCACAGATTTAACCCAAATACCTAATAAACGATTAGGAGTAAATCCATCTTGGGGAAAAAAATTGCAGCCCTTCACCGGCTTCATTTGATGAGCTGGGGTTTAATTGAACCCCAGGGTCTCTGGAGGTGCTACCTGCCACTCCTTGGGTAAGTGGAAATCAGACGGACATCTCGGCAACCTTCTCTAGATCATCTTCTCGTGCAACTGAACTCAGTCAAATTGTCATGCCCCCTTCTCGTCTGGCAGGGAGGGGACCTTAGTGTCCTGTCAGCACAGGCTGGGGCTGTGTCCTCCCTGGTGATGACCACCACGGGACACCTTTCCTGAGCACCGCTGTCCATGCAGGAGCAGAGGTAGGTCACCCAGCCGCTGAGCCTGCCGGGGTTATGCAGAGATGCTCCACGCTGTCCTGCAAATACACCACATATATTGACGTGCCCATTATGCAGCCCGGTGCCCCATGTGCACCCCCAGCATAAACCAGCGGTTCACCTGGGCCAGCCTGCTCCATGCCCTGGGGCCCTGGCGCAGCCACACAGGTGGATGTTCCAAAAAAACCTGACGCCACCCGTTTGGGAGCTGTGCAAGCTGTGGTGTCACCTGAACTCAGCACAGGAGCATGCACGCATGGGTTGCAGCGAGGTTCTCACCCTCCCTCCCACGGCTGGGCTCCTGCCCATGCCTTTGCCCACAGTGGTGCCCGCAAAAGGAGTGATGCTGCCAGGGTGTGTCCTTGGCTGTAGGACCCCAGTCCTGCTTTGAAGGGTCCTGTGGGGGGTTTGGTGCAGGTCAGCCTCTCCCTGCCCGTCCCCTGGCACCAGCTGAGCCTGAAATTCCAGCTGTTGCAGAACAAGTTCCTGGGAGGCTGCACCCGGAGCTGGCACCATGCCGAGCCACCAGCGTGCCTATCCAGTGCCGTGAGTGTGCACAGGGGGCTGTGGGGATGGTGGATGGTGTTAAGCTGCCCAGGGCATGCCATGGGCTTGGGGGAGCCTTCCTGCTGCTTGCAGGCTCAGCCCTGGAGCAGGATGAGGCTTGTTGGAGGGGTCATCACCTCTGCACACCCCCCGCTGTATCCCTCCGTCCCCAGCACATCACCACCCAAATGCATCTGTACAAACCCAGCGAGTGGCACAGGGACTTCAGGCACGTCCCTGGTGACCAGCAGGTACCCATCCCATCCTCTCCAGCTGCATGGTTTGTGTCCCAGCCTTTGCCAGGGATGCAGAGTGACATGGCCAGTATGCCCACTCAGGTCCCAGCCCTGCTTCCCTGGAGCATCCTTCCCCCCTTGTTGGCTCCAAGAAGAGGACTGAGCACTGGTGATGGCAAGAACAAGGATCCAAGCTCATTTCGATGAGCTCTCTCCCCAGTGTCCCTCTCCTCGGAGCCAGGGAAGTGACGCTGGTGAGGAACTTGGCTCCTCTTGTTTGTTATTACAGGATAAAGTTACCCTTTAAAGCAGAGGCAGTGCTGTCAGGGCTGCATACCACCCGGGGAACATCGCTCCTTTCCAACGGCTCCAACACTCCTCTTGTTATTGTGCTCGCATGGAGCCAGCCTGCTCCCAGCCCTGGGCACAGCAAGGGAACACAGATGGGGGGTCCGAAAAGGAGCCTCGAGGCTCTTTTCCCACCCTGGGAAAGGTGGAAGCAAAGGGAAAAGGCCTCTCTCCAGAGAGGGAGAGCTCTCCTGGCTCTGGGATACATGGGGAAGAACGAGCAGAAAGCAAGGGCTGGAAGCAATGAAAGGGCAGGGGGACCGGGATGAGGCCGGGATGCGCTGGGGGTGTCTGCTGTCCCACTGGAGAAGGGCCAGGGATGCTGCCCTCACTGTGGCTCAGCTGGGGACCCTCTTGGCTGGGACCCTCTCAGCTGGGGACAGACTTCTGGTTCCCACTGGGGAAACTCCTGTGCATGGACAGGGTGGTGGTGTGTGGCTGGCACCTATCTCGCCACCCTATGAGTCCAGCGCCAGCTCACCATCTCCGGGCAACGCACACCCAGAAAGAGAGCTGGCTTCTCCTTCAAGCCCCAATCTCTGTCCCGCGTGGTCTCAAATCCAGGGGACCTCCCCCTCTCCTGTGAGCTGGCACCCCAGGAGACAACCCAGCACCCCAAGACTTTGCAGACATGGGGGTTCCTCAGCAGCACCCTCGCCATCCCACCCACGCTAGACCCTCTGGAGGGGTCTAGGGGGGCTTGCTTAGGGCTTGACTGCTCCCCACACTGAGCTATGACGTGCCTGTGGGGTGGAGGGGAAGGAAGCCGGCCTGGTGGAGCCGAGCCAAGGAGAGCTTCCTGGCAGCGAGCTCCAGCTTCCAGCGCCTTCCATGCTGCTGCAGATGGCTCCGAGCAAGATGGAAAGCCGCACAAGCCCTTTCCAGCCATTCCCCAGCCTTGTGCCGGTGGGGAGGCAAATGCAAGCTGGTGACACAGCGCTGGGGCTCTGATACTGCCACCCTGGTGGGGTGTTGGAGGGAAGCCTGACTCATTACCGGCAGGAGAATATGAGACTTGCACATGTAAACAGAGTTGGCCCCAGCATGCCAGGACATGTGACAGATACAGGAGAGACTGGCTGGAGCCATGGCCCTGGGGCTGGTGGCATCAACACATGCTCGAGGCATGTGAGAGGGAGCTTGGCCTGCGGACAGCCAGAATCGGTCCGCTCCTGCCCCGTCCCAAGGCTCAGGGGAGCATCACTTGGGTGGGGAGGATGCGGGAGGATCCGTGCTATGGGCATGGCTCCCTGCTGCTACCCCTGCCCCACCAGCGGCTTTTAGCAACCGGTTTTACCCTGGGTCTGCCTGTTTGGCTGCCACCGCTTTCCCTCCTGGGACACCCTTCCCAGCAAGGATCAGTTTGGACCAGCAGCTTGGGACAGGTAATAGAGGTGCAGGATGAGGGCAAAGCTCCTGAGATGCCATCTTGTGGTGCCAGCTTCAGAGGCAGAGTGTAGCTTGTGGTGTCAGGAGGTCTCCCTCCATCTTCTCTTCCACAGGGATGGAGTGAGCATGGAAGTGCCAGGCTCGGGAGCACGAAGGCTCCCTGGGAGCCTGTTCCCATCCTAGGAGCAGGGATCGCTCGGAAACCTCCCAGTTGTCCAAGGCGCTCTCCAGCACATGATTTCCCCTTGGGTTTATATGTGCCTTTCTGTGGGATCTGGGCTGGGAGAGCTGCAGGCCAGAGTGGACAGGAGATGATTACAACCACTTCCTAGCCTTGCTTACCCCGCGCAGCTGGTTTCATTTCCTTAATCCCTGTCCCAGCATTTTCTTTGTTGTTTTCTTTGGAGGGGAAGGATCATTTGCTGAAGTCTGGTGCTTGCTGCAGGGAGTGCTTTCACGCTCCGGGAGACCAACATGGATGCCCGCTGCCTGCCTCTGCACAGAGCTGTGCTCTGCTTTTGGGTGCAGCGGGTGCTGCTCACAAGGGGAACCCACCTCAGCAGTGCCTGGGACTACCGCAGAGCAGATCAGGGTACGCGTGGGGTGCCCTGCACTGCTCCGGGCGGGACATGTTTACATGCATTTGCAAACAGCCCTGCCAAATTTGCAAATTCAGCCCTGCCAAAGCACCTCGTGCTCCGAATTGCCTTTTCCTCTTGTGTCCCCTATGGCACCGGTGTCCCTGGCCTGGGCCAGCTTCGGGGTAAGGTATTCCTGCCGCAGCTGACTCCATGGGCTGAGCTTTACCCGGTGCGATGCCGAATCCCCAGGCTGTTGATGCCGCACCATGGTCTGGCTGTGCCAGCCTCCCTGACACTGGCCCCGTCTGCTGAGCTGGGCTGGTCACTGGGCTTGCCCATGACCTCAGCTTTCCTGCTCGGTGTTGGACAGTCCCCGAGGGGCTGCAGGAATCTCGTGAATCATGCATACTTTTGGAGTGATTCCTCCGGGGCATGCGTGAGATGGTTCCTACCCTGATGAGGCCAGGACGGCTGCCTGATTGCAGGAGGTGATGTGGTCCCAGGGGACGCTCAGCCCCCCAGGCTGAGCCGGGGTTGGTGTTGGAGATGCTGCCTGTCACCTTCCCAGGCTGGAGAAAGGAGTTAAGAGAGGGGAAGCTGCCTGGTGGCCACAGAGTCTGGACTAGCCCATGGTGCCCTTCTGCAGCTCCTTGCCCTCCTTGGCTGAAGCTGATGCAGTCGCAATGTGGATGTTCTTGCTTTGCTGCAAAGCCCAGGCTTGGGTGCCTGCTTGCTGGCCAGAGAGCCAGGGCAAGCTGACTGGCACCCAGCGCTGGCTGGCACTGAGTAAGTTTGTGGCTGCTGCAAGGATGTCCTCACCTCCCTTCTCCCAGCCCTGTGTGCAGGCAAAGTGTCAAGACAAGCAGCTCTGCCCCATGGAGAGGGACAGGCTGGGTCAGGGCTGTGCCCCAGGCTGCTGTTGCTGCATGCTGGCCCTGAGTGCGCCAGGGAAGGGTTTCCAGCAGAGCTCGGAGGATCTGCTGGCACAGCCTTTCCCCGCTGCCAGCCAGTTACCGAGCACGGTCGGGGCCCTGGTGAGTCAGCTGGAGCGGCGGCTCACATTGCTCATGCTGCACCAGTGCCGCCCTGGCTCCCTTAGCTTTTTCCCAGGTTGTGTTCCCCGAAAATGCGCACCTGGAGGGATGAGGAGCCCAGCACCGGGATGCTGGGATGCTCAGCTCCAAGCCTGTGGCAGGGATGGTGGCAGGCTCTGCCGAGCCGAGGCACCTCGGCTGCTTTTGGCGATGATGGCCAGGCTCCGACCATGCTCAGCACGCGTGGCTGTGTCGGCACACGGTTTGGGAGGGTTGAAGCTCTGGCCTGCACTTACTGCTTTGCTCCAACGCTGAGCAGGAATGCTGAGCACGCAGCAGCTCCAGGGCCGGCCATGGAGGGGAGGCAGGCCTGGAGCCAAGACCTGGCCTCCTGCCCTCCGGAGAGAGGGGAGAGGAAGATGTGGCTCCAGGCCCAGCCTGCAGCAAGAAGAGCAATTTGGGCAGAGACCAGTGGCGCGGGGGTCCGCCGATGGCTCAGACCTTTGTCTGCACGGCGGCAGGCAGATGCAGGCAGCTGGCACAGCTGCTTGCTGAAGCTGCCAGGGAGAGGGGAATGTGCTTAGGGTGGTCCTGGGTCAGCAAGCTCCAGCAAGGTGCGATCCTGTGCTAGGAGGTGCTGGGTGATGCCAGCTGGTGTTCAGACAGGGTGCTCTTGTGTTCAAGGACTCCTGCCTGCACCAGCACCCAGCTTCCCAGCGCAGGCAGGGACTGCTGGCAAGCCTGTTCTGGTGGCCTGGGTCCAGGAGTATCTGTATCCATGCTGGGAAGGTGGGCGCCATCCCTCCTTAAAACCAGGAGGCGGTTTTTGGGGAGCAGGCAGGCAGGGGGTTGCTGCGGGGTCTCGGGTGCCGAGCCTGCCCTTGCTTTTGTTTGCAAAGCTGGTCTGCACCAAGCAAGCTCCCGGTGACCTAGAATAGCCGGTGTGGTGTGCCAGCCCTAGCCTTGGCAGAGGGAATGTTTAGCTCAACATACCCCATCTGGCAGGGCAGGCGGGTGTGCGGCTGAGGGGAGGAGTGCTGCAGGCGGCCCTGTTGGCCCCTGCCTCCCTGGGATCCCCTCTCCTGATGCCTGCAGGGTATTACAGCTGCTCCCCATCCCGGTGGCGGCAGGTAATGGTGTTTTACCTTGCAATGGTGGTGCGTAGGTAAGCAAAACGTGGTGGTGCGGGTCAGTCCACCGCCAGTCACCCCAAATCTTTACCAAGAGGGTGGTCAAACCCTGGAACAGGCTTCCTGGAGACTTAGTAGATGCCCCAAGCCTGGCAGTGTTTAAGAGGAGTTTGGACAATGCCCTTAATAACATGCTTTAACTTTTAGTCAGCCCTGAAGTGATCAGGCAGTTCGACTAGATGATCGTTGTAGGTCCCTTCCAACTGAAAATCTATTCTATTCTATTCTATTCTATTCTATTCTATTCTATTCTATTCTATTCTATTCTATTCTATTCTATTCTATTCTATTCTATCCTATCCTATCCTATCCTATCCTATCCTATCCTATCCTATCCTATCCTATTCCTGTCCTATTCCATTCCATTCTAAATGCTCCTTGCTGCGAGGGAGCAGGTAGGACCAGCTTGGTGGTCTTGCAAGGTGTGGCGGTCATTAGGCAGCCCACCGAGCCAGACTGGGGGCATGAGGAGGATTGGATGCACCCACGCAGAGCCGGGGTGGGTGGGTGCTCCCAAGCGCCCGCTTTGCCACACTGTGCCGGTTGCGGGTGCAGACCGAGTCCCCATGGCCACCTTGCTGGTGTGGTGGTGGGTCTGGCAGGTTGGCAGAGAGCCTGCAGAGATAGTGTGTTGGTGGGCCAAAGTGCTGACCCAGAGTTGGTGTTGCTGGAAGGGCTTGGTGAGGGTGACCCAAGTAAGTCTGTGCACCAAGAGCTTCCTTTGGGTGCTGTGTGGGGTCAGATTTCCCCTCCTGTTTTATTAGGGGGGGGGCCTGTCAGGGATGTTGGCAGAGTGTCTGCATGGGGCAAGTCCCAAGAGCTCAGCAGAGCACCTCTACTCGCACTTTGACCATCCACACAACCCGCTAAGTGGTGTGAGCAGAGGAGGTTTCCTGCCTTCCTCAAGCTAACCTCAACCCCTGACCATGCAGCAAGACCTGGCTGCCCTTGGAGAGCTTTTGGGGCTGAGCAAGGTGGTGACACCAACCACAGGGTGTGGGTGGGATCCAGCCCCCAGCTTGATCCATGCAGGATGGTGGATCAAGTGATGTGTTGGCCCTTTGGTTTGGCATTTCCCTGTTGGCCATGGGACCTGCTGTCCTCTCTCCCATCTTTGTCTGGCTTCTCCTTCCATGTAACCAGGCCAGCCTGGAGGGATGGGCAGGGAACTGGGATGTCCCGGTTCGTGCCGAGTGACCTTGGCAACAGTGCTCCACTCCTCGGTGCAGCCCCAGGAGAGCGACAGTGGTGCAATGACTTCCTTGTCGCTATATTGCCCTATTCCACTGAGCTCTGAGACCTGGCGATGGTCTAATTAGTGCTTTTACATCACAGGGCTGGCTGGAGTGCTGTGTTCTCTCGTCCTTGCATGGAGGATGTCTCACCGGGGCCACAAAAGCATCAGTCCCATTTAAAACTGGGTCGATTCGACATTGATCTAGGACAGGTTAGGAGAAAGAGGAGCTTGGGAGAAAGGAGAGGAGCAGGGTGCATCCCCCCCAGCAGGCATGGTACTGGGGAAGCATGGCTCCCTCTCTCCCCTCCACCCAGAACTTCAGGGATGCTTAGAGGTGTCAGGGTTTAGGACTTGAGTGGTAGGGCAGTGTCCGATCCAGGACAGCCATGATGGTCCACGAAGAAGGCAGCACCATGTAACCATGCCATCCGTCGGGGTGGCAGCCTGACTCGGCACCTTAGCCTGGGACACTGGGAGCGCTCCTCTGCTCCGTCCCAGTGGGGCTGGGGAAGGCGCGTGCTTTGCTCTCCCAGGGTGGACATGCCGCTCGGCGGAGGTCTGAGGACGGCTCCTGCTTTCCCCAGCCAGGCTTGGGGAGGTGACAGGGAGGCAGCTGGCAGCAAGGCTCCTCTGCCACCGCCCGCCCGCCTAGCCTTGGTCATGTCACTTCACCTCCCAACCGTGCCGCCATCGCCATCACCGACACTGACACCGCCACGGCCGTGGCGGTGGCGGTGATGGCGGTGGCGGCGGTGGCTCCTCAGGGAGGGAGGGCGCTCCCAGCCGCCATTTCCTGCCGAAATCACATGGCTCCCGCGTTTCCATGGAGAGAGCCGGGGTGGGCGCTGCCAAGAGAGCCTGCCCGAACTCTCCCCGCTTGCTCCCCGTCCATGGGAGCGGAACAAAGAGGGGATGCGCCCATCCAGGCCCGTTCGCGTCTCCCGCTTCTTCTGGGACATGTGAGTGTTACCGGTACCTCCACCCCGGGGGATACGTCGGTCACCGGGGGACACGTCGGTCACCGGTGGGGGGTAAAGGGGGGGGG
>VFFE01009107.1:1079598-1110680 GCA_008921705.1 Burhinus oedicnemus
GGGCGGGCCTTGGTGGCTTTAGCACCCGGGGGAGCGGGGGGACGGGACATGTCGCCGTGTGCCACCGGTGCCACCCGCCGCCCAGCACCCACGGGGTGCGGTGGGGACGGGGACGCGACCGGGGCTCCGCTCCTGCGGGGGACACCCGGGGAAGGAACCGCCCCAACTGCAGGATATCGGGGCGAGCACCTCCCCCCCTTCCTCCGCATCCCCCAAAGCCACCCGGCGTCCCCAAGCCCCTAGCCGGGACGCGTGGGCTCCTCCGCTCCCGGCTTGGGGATGGAGCCGGCCGTGCCTGCCCCGTCCCCCTCCCCGGGACGGCCAGGCAGGGGGCCGGCAGGCAAAGGGGAAGCTGCCCGTGGCCATGGAGGGCCCTGCCCGAGCCTCTGCGGGACGCCAGGAGCCATCGGTCCCGCAGGAGAGGCTGCACCCATCTCTCCCGCCACTCCCACCCCATCACAGCCCTTGCACCCAAGCAGGACCCTGCGGGGGGGGAACCTGGGTGCACCATGTCAGCTGGGTGCTGCCTCCTCCTTCTCCTGGGTGACGGAGGGAGGAATGCTCGGAGGAATTAATGAGACAGATCTGGCTTTGTTGCTGGCCCGATCCTCCTGTCTCCCGGCCCTCCCCAGTCTGCCAAGAAGTGCTTGGGAAGGCCTCCCACCATTAACCCTTTCCCTGCCATTCCAGGTTTCACAAAAAACCTTAGCCGGTTTTACCCTTGCCAGATTCCCAGAGGAGACTACTGAGGCCACCAGGAGGTCCTGGCCTTCCTATAAATCCCGTGTTGGCCGAGGACCTATCTCCTGGCTGGTGGCTGCGGAGCAGCCTTGCTGCATCCCCCAGGCAGGGCTGGGGCTGGAGGCTATGACGCCGCGCAAAAGCAGGCAGTGCAGGGCTTGGTGCCGGTGGCGTGGCCTGCTGTCGGCTGGTGGAGGTCCCTGATGCGGAGAGGAGCTGTGGTGGGAGCTGGCGTGGTGGTGGCCAAGCCCTCATGAAGGACACCACACGATGGGGTTGAGCGTGGGAAGGCAGGCAGTGATGGGCAGGGCAGGGATGGGGGATGGCGGGATGGGCAGCTGATGAGGTGGGTGTTGGGGTGCAAGGGGGGAATAACTGTTGATCTGCAGCGGGGACAGTGGTGGGGACATGGGCCTCTCTTCCCAAACCCTGCCTGAGGCTCCTGGCTAGCGCTCCTGCTTTGCCCAGGAATTTGCAGCCTGGGGTGCTGGAGGGTGCCCAGGGTGGGCATCATCCGGTGCCTGCTGCTACCCCGAGAAGAGCCGGGCAGGGGTGTGGGGACGTCCCCCAGGGATGCCACCATGATGGGCTCCAGGCTGCGTCAGTGGCTGAGGCTTGGCGGGCTCCTGCCATGGCTCTGACTTAAAGGACGGGACCTGGGAGACATGTCGTGGGCAGGGAGCTGGCATTTGGGGTCCCCAGGGGACGGTGAAGGCAGACCAACCCCTGGCTTTGCGTGGGTTGAGGCCATTGCCAGGCTGGGATGAGCTCCCCGCCTCGTGCTTTGGGGTTATTTATAGGGCTGCCATTTATGTCGCTGCTATTTCTGCTGCTGTGTGGGGAGGATGCGAGGAAGCGAGGGGGAAGGGCTTGAGTCTGCCCGGATGCAGGGTGCCTGGCCCCTCCGGCAAGGGATGCTGCCAGCAGCAGCATTGGTGCCAGCCTGGCTGTGGGTAGAGCCTGGCTTGGCACAAGGGCTGCTCCTTCTCCAGCCCTCAAGGCATCAACCTGCGGAAAAAACTCTGTGTATGATCTGTGGCATTGGGCTGCCAGGTTTTTTTGGAGCTGGCTTTGCTGGTTTCTGCAAAAAATAATGTCAGAGAGGTCGGCTGTAGCACCATGGTGCTGGTGACCACCTGCAGCTCTAGGACCAGGCTTTCCCAGAGCAGGACTGGCTCTTGCCTGGCCACAAGTCACTTGGTCACTCACCGTGGTTCTCCTTCAAGCCATGATGGTGGGTCTTCTTGCCAGAATTATCACCTCCTGCCCCTCTTAGGTTTCTCCTGTGGCCAGGAGCTCTTTGGCCCCTCACCAGGCTGGTGCCTATGTGCTGGCACTCATCTCCCCAGCCTCTTTTGGCCAGTGGTGCCTTCTGCTCGCTGTGCACCCACTGAGGCTGGCCTGTGCCCTTTCGTGCCACATTTCCACCTGTGGTGACATTCCCCACCACAAAAGGGTATCCGTGTCCAGGGAGTGCTTGTCTGGGAACAGCCTGAAATAGCTTCTTCATCACCTTGGTTTTTGGTGCTGCTGCCACCAGGGGAGCGTGCTCCTGGGGCGAGTGGCTTCTCCAGGGGCTGGGTGATGCTGTGTGGGCACAGCCTCAGAGCTGGTGGTCCCAGGGCCAGCAGGGAGCAGCTGGGGAACCTCCCCAGGACTCGGTGCAGGCAGGACACTGGGTGTCTGGGATACCAGTCCCATATCCCATGGATGGCAGGGAAATGGGAATGTCCTCCTGGGTTGTCTGGATTTTTCTTCTGCCTGGCCATGGCTCTACATGCGAGTCCAAGCACGGGCTGCCCACAGAGGGGCTTGTTTGCACATTCAGCTGTTGTGGTTGGGGTGGGGATGCTTAGGGCAGTTCCCCAGGCCTGGCGAGAGGAGGGCATGACAGGGACACCCCCAAAAAGGGCGTGCTTGGGGCGTTACACTCACATCCCTGCTGCATAGGAGGGATGGAGGTGGCTGCCGTGGCTGGTCACGCCGAGCTGGTGTGGTGAGCATCCAGGGAAGTCCCCTGAGCTGGGGGGATGACCAGCACCCTGCTGGGCCATGGAGCTGTCCCCTTCCCTGTGTCTGCTCCCTGTCCCTGTCCAGGCCAGGGACAGAGATTCATTTAACTCAATTACCGCCCAGTCCCTGGCAGTGTTGGCTGGGCTCGTGCCCTTCCTCTGCCCTCCCTTGGCAAGGTGTCCCTGAGCTGGCAAGCCCTGCTAAGTGCCGCACGGGGTGCCACGAGGTACTCAGAGGAGATGTCTGATGTCACGTGCCCGTGGCCACCTCCAGCATCCTCTGCCAGCTTTTGAATGCACAACCCCACCTCCTGCCTGCTCCCGGCAGTCTCCCCATGGGTGATGCCCAGGATGGTGCTGTGCCATGCAGCTTGCCTGCACTGCCTGCATATGGACTGCCCCACAGCCCTTTATGGGGCTGCAGGCAGGCAGGGCCACCGAGAGGCAGAATCCCCATGAGTGGCACAGCCTGGCCATCACCCCCCTGGTAGGGAAGCCTGGACGTCCCTTCACTCTGTGTGGCACTGGGGAATGCCTCTCCTGTGGCTCCCAGCAGCTTTAGCGGGGCTTTCTTGTTAACCTTTAATGAGAACAAATGAGCTGGCATGGGCCGTCACTGCAGGAGCATTGCCTGGCCGTGTGCCGGGCACTGGCTCCGCATGGCTGCCAGCGTGGTGGAGGCTTTGCAGAAGGCTGGTCAGTTCCGGAGCAGTGCTGGGAGCGATGCTTTCCCCCAAGGAGAGGCAGCAAGGGGTGAAAAGCTGGGCAGTGGCCCCCTGCCCATGCCAGCCACCAGGTCGGGACTCTGCCTGTTGGTGGGGAGAGTTGCAGGGGACACATCCCATCCAGGCAGGGTAGGAGACATGGTCTTCCTGCAAGTTCTTGAAGGCTGGGTTGGAGATGGGACCTGCTGCACCATGCTTTGTGGTATGCTGGGCTGCTGGCTCCCCTCCATGCCCATGACACTGGCATGGAGGCTGCAGGCGGGTGGGTGACAAGATGTCTCTGCTTGCCAGTCCTGGGGTGGTTTTTCCTTGGATGCTGCTTGCGGCCAGCCCAGTCTCACCAGCTCTTCCTCCAGCTGCTCTCCCAATAGGGCTGGCACTGGGCACCCACCCAGGCACCCACCCAGGCACCCACCCAGGCACCCACCCAGGCACCAGGATGAGAGAGTGCCCTGGGGCGCAGCGCTCTTTGGTGGCACTGCTGCAAGCCCCAGCTCGCCAAGGCTGTGGCTGGCTCTGGAGCCATGGGCATGGGTGCCCACAACGGGGGAGCCATGCCACCCTACAAGGGAGCCCCAGACACCTCCTCTGCAGCGTGCTGGCCTCGTCCTGCACAGGGACCAGCAAGGAGGGGACCAGCTCTGGGCTGAAGAAGCAGCCCCACAACCAGCTCACCCTCTAGGGAGGGGGTTAACTGTGTCTGGGAGCACCCCATCTCTGCGAGCACCCCCCAGGACTCTGCCCCAATGCTTTTCCTCCCAAACCTGGCCTGACCTCCCTCTAAAATCAGGAGCAAACAGGAAAAGAGCCTGGGAGGGAGGTGTCTCTTCCTGCCCCGGTGGTGATGGCAGCCGGTCCCAGCCTGGATGGGGCTGGCTGCTCCAGCCTCCTCCGTCGGAGCTGGAGGGGGGTGCCAGGCCTGGGTGACTGAGGACCAGGACCCGTTCAGGGACCTACAGTGCTGGAGGGGGGTCACAACTGTGCCACAGAGTCCCCCTGGTCGTTTAGGACATCCCTGTGCTTTCTGCCAGGGAGTTGTGGGGCCGGGAGGTGCCGCTGGGGTTGGCATGGAGGGCAGGTGGGTCTGCCATGCTGCCCTGTGGGAGGCAGGCCCCTGGGGGGAGTGGGGCACCCTTGGTTCCCATGTGGGAATGGCACCCAGTATCTTTGGAGAGGCAGCCCCTCTGAGGCTTTGGAGATCCAGACAAAACAAGCTGGGGACATCTGAGCAAGGAATCCCTTTTCCCAGTGGCTCCTAGGTGTTGTGGGGTGCCCATGGGCATGCCACGGGGATGCATGCTGTGGGAACCCCACAGCAAAGCCATGGCGGTTTTTTATATATATATATATATGTATATATGTATAAAACAATGCAGAAGTGAGCAGCAGGGCTGCCGGGACTGCTCCCCACCGTGGCCTGAGCATTGACTGCCCGCTCTGCCCATGGTTTTGTGCCTGTCTGCAGCGGAGCCAGTAGGGATGGGGCAAGGGGCTGTGCACAGAGCATCCCCCTCCAGAGCAGGGACTGGCAGCAGCTCGGGGCCAGTGGTGCCTTCGGCAGGGTAGTATTTGCTCCCTGGCTCATGGCCTGCCCTGGGTGCCAGAGGGAAGGGGGGGTCCGAGGGGAGCTGGCATGAGGCTGGCATGGCAGACAGGGCTGGCGGGGGGACACTGCAGTGCCCTGGTGCAGGCTGCGGTCCTGAGTTTGCACCACGGTGACCTGCAGTGTGATCCCCTCCCCTGTGCCTCAGTTTCCCCGGGGGGGGGTGATGGGGAGAGAAGGATGGGGACTGAGCCATGCTGTCCCTGCTCCTGGGGCAGCTGGTGCTGGTGGGGTCCCCCTCTTCTGAGGGGGACGGGCGTCCTTCTGTCCTCCCATCCTCTGTCCTCCCGTCCCCAGCCCTTGAGTCACAGCCAGGGCTGTGGCGCTGGGCAGTGATGTCAGCCCTCGGGTAGGGGAAGCGTGGGAGGAGACTGCTGCCCGGAGGGAGCCTTCCCGGCCCCGGCCCCCGCACACGGGCAGGCGGACGGCATGAGAGAGAAACAGGCGCCCACACCACACGGGACACTGACCCCCAGTCCAAGGGGGACATGCTGCCACAGCCCACCATGAACAGCAAACCAAAAGGTACCGAGTGCCAGCAGCACTGGGGCCCCCCAGGCAAACACTGTTGATTTGGAGACCCCCAGCTGTTTAAGGCTCCCGGGGTGACACAGCTGGGCTTGTGGGGGGCTTTTTTGGGTGAGCGGCTTCCCTGGGAGGAGAGCTGTCCCTGCCAGGGGCACCAGGGACATGGGTACTCACCACTTGCAAGGGACACGGTTGTCACCGCGGTGTGCAGCAACAGGGTGTTGGGACGGGGTATCCGTGGCAGGATTGGACCTGCCGGCTACCCAGCCTTGCTGTTGCCCAAGCTGAGACCCAGGCTCTGTGTCTTGAGGCAGGAGAGGGCATGCGGCATCACGGCTTTCCTTGGCAAATTGGTTTTCTCCCCCTTATACCTGCCACATGTTGTCTGCGGCTGGGCTAACGAGGACAAACAGAGCCCGGCTTTGGGTTGAGCATCCCTGGCATGGTGGCCTGAGGGGACCTGGGCAGAACAGGGGGTCCTGGGACTGCTCTCACACCCAGGGACCAAGTTGCCCAGGCAGGATTTGGGGAGGGGGAAGCTACTGGTACCCAGCAGAGCATCCCGGAGATGAGCAGGTAGGGGTGAAGGTGGCAGGTGGCAACTTTGCAAGACTATCCCAACCCCAGGAGGATCCTTCCAGAAGACCTCAGCACCTCTGAGAGGGGTCACAGCCCACTCAGGAGCAAGGTCGAGTGCCCCTGGCCAGGCTGCAGTCCAATCTAGCAGGGCATGGAGGTGAGGTCTGGCTCCCAGGCCTCCAAAGCCATGGGGATCCTGGCTGGGTGCTTGGCCTGTGCCTTTGGTGGTGGGGGACCCACTTCACTGGGACCATGGTGGTCCTCGGCTGGTTCTCAAGAGCTATCTTAGAAAACAGATTGTGCTTGAGCTCGGTCAGGCACTGGGGAACCCCCCAGCCCCAGTGGTGGCCACCTCCCTTGGTCTCAGTTTGGAGATTTCATCCCCTTCTGGCTGTGAACTGGGTGAACTGGGAGCCAATGGGATGGGTGGCGGGGTGGCAGACTGCAAGCCCCCCCTGGGGAGCCAGCCATGAGTATCTGCCTGCACCATGCCCTGCCCTGCCCTGCCCTTCCTCGAGGATACTCCACGGGGTAAATAAGCACTTCCTCCAATTCTTCCCATTTGCAGCTCCTTCCCTTTCCTGCCGCCCTCCCACCCGGCCCAAGGAGCCAGCTGGCCTCCTGTGGCCGTGAGGGCAGATACAGCCACCGTGTCCTCACTACCGCAGGGCCAAGAGCACCCAGCACCCATCCAGCCCCCTGCCTGCAGCACCCAAACCGCCATCCCCTGCTCCTGTGGCCTTATGGCTGGGAGTTTCTCTCCTTGGTGAGCCATGGGAAGCCAGGATGCCGTTCACTAACTCATCTGACTCTCAAAAAACCCCAATCCCCCTCCTTGCCCGGCATGGGCAGCAGTCAGGGGGAGTTCTGCTTGCCTAGAGGAGAGGCAGAGCGTGGAGAAAGTCCGGAAAGACGCATCCCAAGCTCCCTGTGACCAAGGTGGGAGGCATGGCGTCAGTCCCCGGATGCTCCCTTCCTCTGTGCTGGGGAGGGACAAAGGGTGATGGGAGGGAAGAGCTGCTCCAGCCCACGCTGGGAGCTGGCCAAGGGCTGTCCTGGGGCTGGAAGGGGCTGGGGGGGGGCGAGGTACACGCTTGGGTTAGGGCAGCAGGGACGCAGCTGTACAAACAAGGATGCAGCGCCTGGGCTGGAGGGAGCTGTGCCAACGGGCTGAGTTCGCAGGCTCCCGAGGTCATCCCCACCGTGCGTCCAAGGGCGCCAGGGCTGGAGGAGGGGTGTCGTGCCACTGGTGTGGGGTGGCAGGACCCCCCGCTTGCCACAGACATCATGGGCAGGATGGATCGGCCCGTGGACATTGTGCCGTGCCCTCGTTGGAGGACACCGGTACCCCGCTGTGCCTGGGGAGGTGGCCGCAGTGCCATCAGTGTGGGGACCACAGCCCAGCCCTGCCAGCCCCTCCTGGGGAAGCTCCTCAGGTGGCTGTGGGTGCTGCTGGCTGGTCGTGGGTGCTGCTCCTCTGGGGTCAGGGGTGCTGAGGGTGCTGGGTCGGCCACCCTGGGTATTACTGTCCTCCAGTAAGGGACCTTACTGGAGATGGTGGTCAGAGCAGCCCCAGCTCCCAGGGCTGCAGGGCTGGGGGTTCAGGGGGAGCCAGTTTGAGGCGTCACTGACGAGGGCAGCATTGATAAACCCGCTGGAGCGACCTGAGGCTGGTGTCTTAGTGTCTGAAACAGAAACCAGCTGGGACCAACCCAGCCGGTTGGACTGCCCCCTCCGCCGCTCTGACCAGCATTCTTGGGATCCCAATCATCTCCAGAGCACCGGGTGTTGAGAGAGGAGCCAGCTGGCAGCCAGGCTAGAGAGCCCCGGGGTGGGCTCCAGCACCCCCCCGGCCGTGCTGTCTGCCCAGCTGCTCACATCTGGCTGCTCTGCCCTCTCAGCTGCTGCCTGCGGGCAGCGCTGGCTGGGGACGGACGGACGGACGGACAGACGGACAGACGGACAGACTCCCAGGATTGCGTTTGCTACACCAGGAGAGTTGCAGGCAGTCTGCAGCGCAGGCACAGCAAGGTGAAAAGCTTGGTTGGGAGGTTGCTTCGTTAGCACCAAAACTTTAATTAAGGGTGGGGGGTGGTGGGGCTGGCAAGGATTGGACCTTTGGGGCAGGATCTTTGAGGCAGGACCTCTGTGGCTCCTTCTTGGGAGAGGGAGGGAGGGATGTGCTTTGGGCTCCGGCCATGACAGGGACACAAGTGTGCCTGTGTTCTGCCCGGTGCCAGCCTCCCGGTAAGCCTGGCGTGGGGCTCACCACCCTGGGTGAGATGCGGCGGCCGGTGGCCCCTTCTAAGTGTGCCCTGGGCTCCACTTCTTGGTACCAGGTACCTCTTATCTCGATAATGTCAGGAATGAACCACGCCAGGGTTTTTTCCTCCGCCATGAGCCAAGTGTGCCAGGAGCGGAGACCCCACACCCTGCCTGTGCTGCCTCATGCAGGCAGTGCTGCCCTCCAGCACCCGGCTGGCTGCCCGTGTGTGCTGGGCTTGAGCATCCTCGGGGGTCCCGGGGCATCGGTCACGCAGAGCAGTGGCACCGTGTCCCCCTCCTCAAAGGGAGTTTGGGGTCCTGGCACAGGAGCTGGGCTGCAGGGTGCCAGGCCTGGGGAGGCAGGGTGCTGTGGCAGACAGGCTGGCACTGGCAGGACCTGGCAGTGCCCAGGGCCAGACACTGGGCTGGCTGGCAAGCAAGCGCTGGGGCTGCGCCATGCCTTTGACTCAGGTCTGCACCCACCCTGCTGGCAATCTGGCCTCATGGTGCAGTGCATCGCAGGGGGTCTTTGGGGGAGAGACAGGTCCCTGGGCTGGAGCACAGGGATGTGCTGCTGCCAGCGGCAGTGCAGGTGGCTGCTGGAGCCTGTGAGGGGTCTGGGTGAGTGGCTGGGGATTGCTCTGATTCTCCTGGGGAGTTGTGCTGGGGCATTGGCCTCCTGCAGCACCCTCAGTATCCTTCTCCCCTGTGATGTCCCCAGCATCTTTCTCCCCTGTGATGCCCCCAGCATCCTTCTCGCCCTGTGATGCCCTCAGCATCCTTCTCCCCTGTGACACCCCCAGCATCTTTCTCCGCTGTGACACGCTCAGCATCCTTCTCCCCTGTGACACCCCCAGCATCTTTCTCCGCTGTGACACGCTCAGCATCCTTCTCCCCCTGCGACACCCCCAGCATCTTTCTCCGCTGTGACACGCTCAGCATCCTTCTCCCCCTGCGACACCCACAGCATCCTTCTCCCCTGCAGCACCCCCGGCATCCTTCTCCCGTGTGACACCCCCAGCATCCTTCTCCCCTGCAGCACCCTCAGCATCATTCTCCCCCTGCAATGCCCTCAACATCCTTCTCCCCAGCACAGGCTCCTGCCTGGGTGACCCTCCTTAAAGCCCCCCATGTCCCCAGATGGCAACGTGGGCTGGACAAGAATGGGCTCACCCCTTAGGAGCTGTGACCTGCCCCATGTATGGAGAGCCCCATCTTAGGGGTGGTGGGTCACTATAGATGAGCCGCTGTAAGACCCAGCTGGGGCAGCAAGCACCAGTGCCATGGGCCTTTCTTGCTCAGTGGGGAGCAGATTAAAGAGCCCTGCAGAGGGTAATCTGCCCAGGCCTTGCAGGTCAGCCCGGCTGCCAGGGATTACAGCTCCTCCTAATGAGCTTAACTGGGACAGTGTTCTTCTGGAAACTGGAGGAACTGGCACTGAGATAAAGCTGAGGCGGCTGGACCCACAGAGTGGCTTTGTGGTCCTGGGCTGGGACCCCAGTGCTGAGAGGGAACCAGATGGACCTGCTGTGTCCTGGATCCGGTGGGATGGAGGTTATCGGCGGTGGCTGGCTTTGACTCCAAACGGCTCCGGCTCATCCTGAGTGCTGCGAATGCTTGGCCCCAGCCTGGCGTGTGGGGAGGTGATGGCATGGCTGTGGGGCAGCGGGGAGCACAGTGCCGGGGGCGGGATGCCTGCTGGCGGCCGAGCAGGTGCGTGCCACGCCAGGACAGTTCGAGCTGGGCTGCCGGGCTCTGCCATGCCAGGGGAAGGAGTAGGGATGGCGGCGAGGCAATTGGAGGCCTGGCAGCACCTGCATCTCCATGCCATCCCTGGTGCTGCTGGGGCCGGGTGCTCACTGCAGGCTGTGCTGGGGCAGGAGGAAAGGCAGGGTCAGCCCCTTAGGGAGTGGGGAGATGGTTCTGGCTGGGGTTAGCTTGGCCCCATGTGCCAGCCAGGAAAGCTGTGCATCCCTGGGTCCCTGCCTGGCCTTCCCTGGCAGGGTCTGTGACTGCCTGGCACCACGAGAGCTCGTGCTGAGCAGCTCCTGGCTCCCCAGCCCGCAGCTTGGCTCTGGGGGCTGGCGGGGACAGAGGGACTGAGTTGACGTCAGCAGGTGGTAGCCTGTGCCCTACTCCTGCGGCTGCCCTGTGGGCTGGGCTCCCTCATGTGCCCAGCTGGCACGGCTGGGGGTGGCAGGGACAGAAGAAGCCCTGGGCTCCTCTGCTCTTGACTTGTGCCACCGTGGGTACAGGCAGCGGGTTTGGGGCTCCTGGCACCATCTCTGATGCTGCCAGGAGCAGAGGGCATGGCTGTGGTGTCCATGGGGCTGGACACTTGCTGCCCGTGTGGACTTTCCAGGGTCCATCAGGGAATGGCTCGGCCTTTCCTTCCCTGACACAGAGCTCCTGGCAAAGCCGGGGACTTTCCAAAGCTCTTTGTTGTCTGTGGGTTTCCCTCCTAGTTCCTGGAGCAAGCGGAAGTGAGCGTGGAGACAGTGAAGGGCTGGGTGGCCAGGTCTGGCCCTGCACCCTTCCTGCCCCTGCAGCGGGGTGGCACAGGCAACAGCAGGACATGGGACGAGGCGGGGTTCAGGAGGAGGTGGCCAGGCTGGGTGCCTCCAGTGGAGGGTTTGCCATGGTCGTGTCTGGGAAGGGCCACAGTAGGTGTTGGGCATCAGCCCCTTCCTTTGGCTCCCAGGGGGCCAAGCTGGAACGTATCCATCCATCTGTCCCTGTTGAGTGCTCACTGTGTCTGGAGCCCTGCTTCACCCAGGGCAGGGTACCAACACCATCACACCATCGCATTGGTGCCACTGGGACCATCTCTGGGCTGAGAGGGAGGGAAGGCTCCTAGCCCATGGGTGTTGTAGCCACCCTGGCCTGTGGGTGCCGTTCCCATCCTGGTCTCAGTGGCAGCCCTGCCTGCGTGTGTTTCCCCACCCTGCTGCTGGTGACCCCTCTCTCTCATGCCCCTCAGGGAGGCCCTCCAGGTCACACTCAACGATGTCACTGTCTGTGCGCCCGCAGCGCCGAGTCCTCATCACCAAGATCAATAGGAGCCAGTCCTTCGCTGGAGTGAACTCAACAGCTGACCGGCCCTTCAGGTAAGAGATGGGTGCTCATGCTGCCTGCCACAAGGGACAGGGAGAGGGACAGGCTTGGGCGTGGTGGCGAGACCTGCGCATCCTCAGGCACCTTCCCAACCTGCTGTCCCAGCATGTCCCTCAGGGACCTTTGTGCTACCCAGGGGATGTTGCAGGGGGGGCTACAGGGAGCATCAAGGCCAGATGGGAGACAGAGCCCATCACCCCAACCCTCCACTGTGCCGTGTCCCAGGCTGGTTGAGGACCCTGCAGCCCTGTGGCTGTGGCCACCAGAGCATGGAGGGGGCAGATGTAGCTCATCCTCATTCTTCAGCCAGCTCTTAAGAGCTTCCCTGTGATCATCTCATCGTGTTTAATGGGTGCAGTGAAGGAGCTGGGGTGGCTTTGAAGCATTGTATCTTGATGGCCTTGACATCCTGTGGTGGCTGGTTTTGGCGTTTGAGGGCTGGTGTGAATCAGGGTTTCATCCGGGTCATTTCAAGCCTGTTGCTGAAAGGTTTTATTGGCTGCCCATCAGCTGTGTTGCGAGGAGCAGCCATTCCCTACTCATCCTCTCTGGACGCTGGCGATGTTATGGTTCCATCATACCCTTCTTCCTCTCTGCTGAACCTTTCATTGGTGAGAACCACCCCATGCGCTGCTCATCCATGCCACCCTTCTCTGCACTGTCCCCAGCTCCTGGCTACCCTCTTGCAGGTGGTTCTTGGGACACAGGCGTGCCATGTTTGGGCTTGGGCTTTGGGCTGCAGGACTTCAATGCTTTTAATCCCTTTTCCTAGCACCCAGTGCACCCACCAGTGCTGGGGGAGAGACATCGCTCAGCTAAATGCCTGGGGATACCAGTGCCAAGCTGCCTTGCCAGGCTATGGGCACCTTCACTGGGTGGGCACAAGCCCAGGCAGAGCCTCACCATGCCTGGGAGCAGACGTCCAGTCCTGCTTGTCTCTTGTCCCCATGTCCTCTCCAGCCTCTGAGCCAAGTGACATGCTCCAGGCCACCACTGGATCTAGGGGTGCCAGAAGGGCTCGTCTGGGGACAGGGAAGAGGGAGGACTTTTCGATGCCCGCAGCCAAGTGGTTGGTGGAGAGATTCATGTAGGAGATGCCTCCAGGGACCCTGGAGGATGGGAATGAGGAGGAATGGTGGAAATCAAGCACTTATCCATCCCTCTGGCTTGGGAGGAGGCCAAGACATTAATTTCCCCCCACCAATGATTCGGGGAAGTTTTGGCCACTCCTGGAAAGAGCAGCACAGGATGGAAGGTCTGGCCCAGGGCTTGGAACCAAGGAGCTGATGGTGTCTCCTGGGCACATGTGGTGTGACAATGCGTTGGAAGGAGAAAGGGAAGAGACGGTCTGAGTTGGGTGTTGCTCGCTGGGCTAGGGAGCAACTCTGTTGCACAAAGCAGGAAGGGTGGTGTTCAGGTCCATGGTGCTGGGTTGGAGTCCCTTCAGGTCAGCCAGAGGAGGTCCCTAAGGTGGCAGTGGGGTAGGTGGAGGCAACAGGCAGCTCCGTACAGCAGGTTTGGTGACATGTGGAGAAGCATAGCATCAGTGAGGATATCCCTGCCCCATATTGCTGCACTGCATGATGGGGTGACAGGGCTGCTTGTCCCTAGGATGCTCCCATGCTGCCACCCACTGGCATCCCTGCCTGTCCCTGGGAGCACATGGTGGCAGGGCATCAAGCTGATGGTGGCATGTATCACCCTTCCACAGTGCCCAGGCCACAGGGAGCATCTCCATGCTCCTGGCAACCTGGGGTGCTGGGGATGGAGCAGAGCATAGCCCCTTTGGAGGGTGGCCAGGGCTGGAGATGTCCCCACAGGCATCCAGAAACACAGTTTGGCTGCAGCTGGTGCCAGCTCTGTTTGCCTTTGCTCCCTCTGGAGTGGTGCCTGGGACCCCCACACCTCCACAGAGGCTATCCTATGGCCAGCCTCTCAGACCCTGCTGGGATGGGGCTACCTCCTTGCTATTCTCCATGGCCAGCTTTGTGGGTTTCTCCTTGTCCTTCCCACGGCTTTGGGGCAGCCAAATGCATCGAGGGGACTGCAGGCACCTGGGGCAGGCAACGCTGCCCAGCCTCACGGCTCCATCTTGCCCAGCCCCGCTGGCTGGTTAGACTGGCTGCTGGGGAGTCCTGGGAAAGGCAAGCAGGTCTGGGCGGACCTGGCCTCCATCCCAGAGCTCCTTCTTGTCTTGAGACAGGGTGCCCGGCAGGCTGGGGCATCCAGCTGGAGCCCAGTGCTGTGTGCTGACCCCGGCCGCCCCGGGTTTGCCTGCCTCTCTCCCCAGGAACCTCTCGCCCTTCACCCCCACTGTTTCCCGCAAGACTGGCTCCAGGGTCAGTAGGATGTTCTCAATGTCCCACAAATCCCCACCACCCAAGGTGCCTCAGCCCAACCGCCTGGACGAGGTGTATGAAGCTCTCAAGAAGGGCCTAACGTAAGTGCTGGGGCTCCCCATGACTGGGTGGTTGGAGGCAGGGAGCCCCTGAGGGGCACAGGGACAGCTTGTCATGGGGGCTGGGGTTGGCAGGTCTCCGCTCTCACCAGGCAGGGACATACCAGGTCTCCTGGGCACAGTCGCTCAGGGTCCTGGAGCTGCATGGGTTCCCACATCCCACCACATCCCATGCAGAGGCATATGTGGGCTCCCTTGTCTGAGTGCTGGAGTGGGGATGCAGGGCCAGATGTGCTGGGTTGGTGTGGGCTGTGGGTGGCAGAAGCCCTGGGCAAGGTGTCCCAGCCTGACCCAGCGGTGTCCTGGTGTGGTTGCCCCCAGAGCCTACCTGGAGGTGCACCAGCTGGAACTGGAGAAGCTCAGCACCCAGATCCGTGAGTCCAAGAGGAATTCTCGCCTGGTGAGTGTTGTTGTGAAGAACCCTACAGGGAGCGATGCTTTGGGCAGACAGCCGGGGTTGTGGGCACGGCTGGGACAGCTCGTAGTCCCTCTGTGCCCCAGGGCAGAACCTGCTTCTGTGGAGACATCAGGGACCAGCCCAGGCTCTGGTGTTGGGCTGCATGGGGCTCCTGTCCTACCCAGCCAGCCCTGGCTGGGTGCTGCATGTCCCCGCTGACGTGCTATGGGTGGTGGGTGTGTGATATGCTAGGTCTTCTTGGGTGAGCAGAGCTGGCTTTGTGCTGCATCTTATCCCTCTCCTCTCTCCTCCAGGGCTTTCTCTACGATCTGGATAAGGTAAGCGGGATCAGTGCCCTGTCCCCCTTGTCTCCCCCATCCTTGTGCCAGGGATGTGCTACTGCCAGCCCCTTCTCTGCTTGCACTGTCCCGCTGTCTGCCCCCCGTCCCCTGCACGGCAGAGTGCCTGTGGGATGTGATCGGGGCTCTGCAGGCAGGGTGGGTCTGGGCAGGGGTTGAAGCAGAGACAGGGAGGGGCTTGTAGCCCACTTCTTACAAACAAAAGCTGTGATTGGGGAGTGCTGAGCCTGGGTTAGCTCTGAGGCTGGGAGAAGGGCATCCCAGAGCCTAGCCTGTCTCCTGGGGGACCCTCCAGAGCAGGGGAGGCTGGAGGATGCTGCAGCACACAGGTGCAAGCACAGCTGGCTGCCACTCCGCACCTCCCAGGCAGGGCTGGTGACCAGTATCTGTCCCAGCCACAGCACAGGCAGGCAGCAGGGCGCATCCTGACCTGCGGCTCCGCTCCGGAGGGGTTAGGCTGCCTGTCACACCATCTCCTCTGCTTTTCCAGCAAGTGAAGTCGATCGAGCGCTTCCTGCGTCGCCTGGAGTTTCATGCTAGCAAGGTGAGAGCTGGGGACTGTGGTTACCTTTGGGCTCCCTCGGTGCAGTGCTGGGACAGCTGTGCTGTCCCCCACCCTGCCCCTCAGCGCAGCTCGGGCCTGTCCTTCCAGATAGATGAGCTTTATGAGGCTTATTGCATCCAGCGGCGGCTCCGCGATGGAGCCCACAACATGGTCAAGGCTTACAGCACAGGCTCGCCAGGCAGCCGTGAGGCACGTGAGAGCCTGGCCGAGGCGAGCAAGGGCTACAAGGAGTACACAGAGGTGAGGCAGCCGGCTGGGGTGGACTGGCAGGGTGCTGGGTCCCCTGGGTGGCTGCTGATGGGTGCTGTCTATCTGTCTGTCCCTAGAACATGTGCCTGTTGGAGAATGAGCTGGAGAGCCAGCTGGGCGAGTTCCATGTCCGGATGAAAGGTAACGCATGCTGCTCCATCCCTGCCCTGCTGCCTGCCTGCCTGCTGTCTGCTGACGCCCCTCTGCCTTCTCTTGCAGGACTAGCAGGCTTTGCCCGGCTCTGTGCTGGTGACCAGTACGAGGTTGGTGGGACTCCATGGGTTGGGATCTGCTCTTCTCCTCCCCTGTGGTCCTTAGGGTGCCTGGGGGGCGTAGGTGGGCGCTGGCATGGAAGCATGTTGCAGGGTGGTGGTGGGTGGCATGGGTCCCTGGCCATGCCCGGGGATGTAGGGAGAGCACCCACCACCCCAGCGCTGTATCTCCCCCATACCCATGCCTCTGCATCCCCAGATCTTCATGAAGTATGGACGGCAGCGGTGGAAGCTGCGGGGGCGCATCGAGGTGAACAGCAAGCAGGTGTGGGACAGCGAGGAGATGGTTTTCTTGCCCCTCGTCACCGAGTTCCTCTCCATCAAGGTACAGTGCAGAAAGGGGCAGGGACGGTGTGGACCAGCTACCACCCTGCATCCCGGCAGGGCTTCCCTGCAGGACCTCACCTAAACCTCACCCTCCCTGGGGTGGGAGGAGGCCGTCTGGCTGTGGTGGCATCCCGGCACACAGCAGGGATGCACACAGCATCCATGAAGTCCATAGCTTCATCTTATCCTCTCCTCCCTCTCTTTCCCCAGGTGACAGAGCTGAAGAGCCTGGCTAACCATGTTGTGGTGGGCAACGTGTCCTGCGAGACAAAGGACCTCTTTGCGGCTCTGCCCCAGGTAGTGGCTGTGGATATCAATGACTTGGGCACCCTCAAACTCAGCCTGGAGGTGACCTGGAAGTGAGTACCTCAGCAGGCATTTCTGGGAGCACATGGCAGGGCTGGGGACACCTGGCATGGTCTGGCAAGAGGTGGTTTGCCCTGGGCCCTCTCCCATCCCAAAGCTGGGCTGCATTATGGGAAGCCAGCGCTGGACTGGATGGTGTTCTGGCGTCCTGCTCACTCCAGAGCAGGGTTGAGACCCCCCCCAGGCTGGCACACACCTCTCACCTCCCTGCTCTCCTCCTCAGCCCCTTTGACAAGGATGACCAGCCCTCGGCAGCCAGCACTGTCAACAAAGCCTCCACAGTGAACAAGAGGTTCTCCACCTACAACCAGAGCCCGCCCGACACGCCATCCCTGCGGGAACAGGCTTTCTATGTAAGTGTGGTGCTGGGCAGGGCTGCTCGAGCAAGGGGGTCCATGCGGGGACATGCCCAGGCTACGTCCCAGAGGGTGGCATGGCTTGGGGATGGGGGTGGGCAGCTCTTCTCCAGCTGTATGGCCATGGCTCCCTGGTACTGGCACCTGCTCCTCCCGCACTCACAGCTCCTCTTCTCTCTGCCCAAGAGCCCGGGGCGGGCGGCCGACAAGCACAGTTGGTCCTTGCTGGACATCTTTCGGGAGACACTCTTCGAGAAGCTGTCTCAGAGCTGCTCCTGCAGCGATGTCTCCTCGGCCGAGCTTGGGAGATGGCCACAGCAGGGCCTTGTAAGTGTGAGGGCTGGAGCCGGCCAGTAGCTTAGCCCAGCGGTGTGGCTGTCCCGCGGTAGCCGTAGCCGCTCCTTGTCTCCTACTCACTAGCCCTTGCTGATGCCCAGAGGCCTGATCCTGCCAGGCTGGGGGCTGGGGAGACATTCCCCAAGCTGGAGGAGCTTGGGCTGCATGGGCCAGCCCCACTCCTCCATCCGTGCGCCCTCGTGCAAGAGCTGAGCACTAGTGAGTAGAAGGCTTGTCTGTGTCCCTGCACTGGTGGCATTGGTGTGCTGTGCTGTGGCGTTGGCGTGGTGCTGGTGTGATGGCGCTTCTGTGACGGCGCTGGTGTGACGCTGCCAGTGTGGCACCAGCGTGATGCTGTTACGGTGCTGGTGTGATGCTAATATGGCGTTGGCCTGGCACAGGTTCAGTGATGGTGAACCGTTGGTGAGATGTTGGTGTGATGGCCGGTGGTGGCCCCCCCATGAGCTCGTGCCATCCTTGCAGCCATGGTGGGTGGTGTCCTCAGCTCCATAGGCTGCACCCTGTTGTGGCCAGGACGGAGCTGCTCACCGTGCCAGGGAGCTGCTGGCACCCCAGGGCTCCGGGGTGTGCCTGGCTGGGCCTGGAGAGCTGGATTCCCCCCCAGCATGGTGTGAGGTGTAGGGCTGGAAGGGGCAGCCATGGTCTGCCGTGTCCTCGTCACTCATCCTGCTGTGCCAGGCGGTGTGGCAACCTGCGCCAGGCGTCACAGTAGCCTTGGTGCCCTCCAGCTCAGCTGGATCCTTCCCCTGGTTGAAGGGAAGGCAGCTGGAGGAGCAGGGTGGCAGGAGGGTCTCGACTGACACCATTTTCCCCCCTCCCCAGAACATGCTGCGGCGCCAGGAGGAGCTGGAGAATGGCACAGCCTGGTCCATCTCCTCGGAGTCCTCGGACGACTCCTCCAGCCCCCAGCTGTCTGGCAGTGCCCGCCATGCTGCACACAAGCCCATTGTGCAGCCTGAGGTGCAGGCCTCTGCCCCTGCCATCGAGATCTCCTTCTCCCAGCAGCCAGAGGAGGCTGGGGCCGGGCCCGGGGCTGGTGGCATCAGCGTCCCCCTAGCCAGGAGCCAGCCGGAGGAGCCAGGCAGCCGTAAGAAGGATGCGGTGGCCAACGGGCACGTGCCCTACTCCCGGACTCTGAGCCACATCAGCGAGGCCAGTGTGGACGCCACGATGGAGGCTAAGGCTGTGGAGAGCCCCTGGGAGCCCGCACCCAGCCTGGAGGACACAGGGACAGGCGAGCGGGATGTGGACCCCCTCCCTGGTGCCCCGGTGGCAGCAGCCGCAGCAGGGCAGGACAGGGGTGCTGAGGCCAAGCCTCGTGCCACCGTGGCATGGGCCACCACCTGCGAGGCGGAGGCTGGCAGGGCCGAGCTGGTGCAGAGCCAGGCGCTGGCGTGGGGTGGCTGTGGCAGTGGGGTCACCGCGGCACTGGCACAAGCCCCCATGGAGGAGAGGCCCGTCCCGGCCCCGCTGCTGCCTGCTGGCATCCCCGAGGTGCCGCGTGGGAAGGTGGTGGATTCGGGTCTGGAGGAGGCCATCAGCCTCCTGGGCTCGGCCCTGGATGACTATCGGGGGCAGTTCCCAGAGCTGCAGCCCCTCGAACGGGAGCTCAAGCGCCTGGAGGAGATGCTGCTGGTGAGGGGCTCCCAGCAGTGCCTGGGGACAGGGGGGATGGGGCCGTCCCTGCTGGCAGCACCGTCCCTCATGGCAGTGCCCAGGGATGATGGGGACAGGGCCATCCCTGCTGGCAGTGCCCAGGGATGATGGGGACAGGGCTGCCTCTGATGGCAGTGCCCAAGGACAACGGGAACAGGGCCATCCCTGCTGGCAGTACCCAGAGATGATGGGGACAGGGCCGTCTCTGATGGCAGTGCCCAGGGAGGATGGGGATGGGGCCATCCCTGCTGGCAGTGCCCAGGGATAAGGGTGGCAGGGCCATCCCTGCTGGCAGTGCCCACGATGATGGGGATGTGGCCATCCCAGCTGGCAGTGCCCAGGGATGATGCGGATGGGGCCATCCCTGATAGCAGTGCCTGGGGACTAGGGGGACAGATCCATCCCTGATGGCAATGCCTGGGGATGCGGGTGGCAGGGCTGTCTTGGCTGGCAAGCCAGGATCTGACCTCGCCATGCCTTCCTCCAGCAGAAGCAGGGCATCTTCCTCAGTCGAGCCTCCAGCATCAGCCTGACAGTGGAGCATGCGCTGGAGAGCTTCAGCTTCCTCAACACCTCTGACATGGAGGACTCAGAGGGCTCTGAGGAGGAGCCTCTCCAAGATGACAGGTGCATAGCGGGGCTTGTGGGACGGGGTGTGGGGCAGGATGCAACTCTGGGGCAGTTGGGATGGGGGATGCCCAGCTCTACCCGGGTGCCCAAGTCCGTTTAGACTGGCCCATCACAGCTCAGGGCAGGTCCAGGTCGAGAAGCAGCAGGATCTGGCCCTTCTGGTGGCACAATGCTACCCCACATCTCTCCTTGGGGGCTGGACTGGGAGGCAGCCCCCCATGCCCTTTGCCCCTGGGACCTGCTCCTTCAACCAGCCCTGATGCCGTGATACTGCAGGTCCTACAGAAACTCTGCCTGGCATTGCCCCTGTGGGTGGGGAAGGGCTGCGTCCAGGTTTCCCATGCTGACCTGCTGCCTCGGTCTCTCCCTGGCATGCAGGAGGGCTGGCAGACTCCTGCGTGGCAGCAGAGCCCCCAGTGCCAGCGAGATGGGGGCAGATGACACCGGCACGTGCAGCGGCTCTGAGGCCAGCACCGACCCCTTGAGCACCGGCAACGAGTTCCTGGATAAGGCCCTGGTGCTTCACCTCAACAACTGCAACCGCCTGCTGCTGGTGAGGACAGGGGTTGGGACACGGTGGCAGGAGATGTCCTGGGGAAGGAAGCCCTGGGGTGGGCTGTGGGTCCCCCCTTGAGGGGTGTCTTGCCACAGCATGGAAGCTGTGGTGTAAGCAGTGAGCTCCATCCCTGAGGTCCCTGGTTCGGCCATGCCTTGCAGAAGCTGGGCACCTTTGGTCCCCTGCGGTGCCAGGAGATGTATGCCCTGGACAGTCTGCTGCGGGAGGCGCAAGTGCTGGAGATTGTGTGCCAGCTGACAGAGGAGCGAGCAGGAGCAGCCAGCTCTGCCGCTGAAGGTAAAGACACGCAGCCGAGGGGACTGTCCATGCCACCTGGGGGCTGCATGGGGCCCGGTCCCCCCTTGCTGGCATGGCTGGGCAGTGAGGGACTGTGCCCACTGTCATGGCCCCAGGAGGCTTGACAGCGCCTGTCCCCGCAGTGGTGCAGTTCTCAACACGGAAGGAGGGCGTGCTGCCCCTTTGGGACCGCTGCGTGGAGGTGCCCAACATCTTCACCTGCCCTGTGGAGCGGTTCCTGCAGGTGCTCAGTGCCCAGTACACAGCACCCATCAGCGAGCGGCACCCTGGCCTGGCCGATGCTGGTGAGCAGATGCCCAGGGGTGTTTGGAGAGACAGTTGCCAGCCCCACTTGGTGACCATGAGTAGGGTGCCAGGAGCACTGCAGAGGGGTGGCCACAGCTGCCACGCACCCTGACCCCAGCCCTTTCCCGCAGTCTGTGTGAAACTGGTGGAAGATGTGCTGAATCGGCGGCTGCCCCGGCGGCCCGGCAGCACCCAGGGTGAGCAGGCCACCATCTTCCAGTACTGGAGCCACTTTGAGTCGCTCGGCACCCTGGTGCTCGACACCTACATGATGGAGCTGGCAGAGGAAGGTGGGTGCCCTTCCACCCTCCCTAGACCCTGGCGTGGGGTGCAGGACCATCACCATAGGGGGATCACCCTGCAGCACCACCATGATGGCTCAGCCATCCTTGAGGTGGGCAAGTAGGCCTGAGCTGGTGCACAGCCCACGCCCACGCTGCCCTCCTGAGCACCCTGGGTCCTTGCCGTATGCTGGCATCTTGGCTTGGGTGCCCCAGCAGCCCCATGTGTTGGCACCCTTCTTGGAACCACCTCTGCCTGGCATGGGTGCAGGGTGCCTGGGGATGGGTTCCCTGCGGTGGCAGGGGTGCACAGGCAGTGCTGCTGGGCTCCCCGTGCCTCAGCTGAGCCAGCGGTTCCCCACAGTGCTGCTGGCACAGAACCTCAACTCGGATGACCAGGACGTGGTGCTGCGTGCCCTGAAGCACATGCCTGAGGGCTGCCTGAAGAAGGAGGGACTGAAGGCACTGAGCCTGCTCCTCGTGGAGGGCAACAGCAAGGTGGTGAGCGCCGTGTCGGCCCAGCTCCGCAGCCTGGCAGAAAACCCCCGTTTCCGCCAACGGGTACGTGCTGGGCAAGCCAGGGTTGAGGTGGGCTGGCGCTGTGGTCCCCGGGGTTCTGTCTCCCAGCTCTGCCACGGATGGTGGCACTGACCCCCCATGTCCCCCCCGCAGGCTCTCGTGTGCTACCTGGAGCAGCTGGAGGATGAGGAGGTGCAGACGCGCGTGGGAGGGTGCGCGGCACTGGGCTGCTTGAAGGTGAGAGGGACGTGGGGAGGAGACAGCAGAGCTGCATCTTCCAGAGGAAGAGGAATTGCATGTGGCCGGCGAGTCCGGACATACCTGCACAGCCTCCTGCTCCCAGGAGAGAGGAGCTGGGGGTGCCCCAAATGTGCCGGAGAAGCAGGGCAGCCAGGGAAATGGGGAGAGAAGGGACAGGACAAGGGACATTCCTGCACCATGGGGCTGCAGCGCCCTGTGCTGCCTTCCCCTCTGGATTGTGTCCCTGCTGCCAGCCCTGCCAGCCATACTCAGCCCCTTTGTCCCTTCTGCAGGCCAAGGAGAGCATAGAGCAGCTGGTTTACCTGTGCCAAACCGACAAGGAGCCTGTGCGGGAGGCAGCCAAGCAGAGCCTGATGCTGTGCGGTGAGTGTCCCGCTGCTCCTCTCTGCTCCCTCCCCACCCATGGCATCCCGAGCAGCATCTCCTGGTGCCGGCAGCACCTGCAGGAGAAGAGGGTCCTGGGCTGGTCCCTGCCTACCCCGTGCACTCTGGCTTATCATGCCCCAAGATCTGCTGGGCAAGAGCAAGCTGGCAGTGGGCCGCGAGGGCGAGGCGTCCTGTGGCCACAGAGCACTAAGCTTGGTTGTTATTTATTATTTGCTAGATGGCACTGACAGAACCATCTGAGTGGGTTTCTAGGCCTCCAGATCGCAGCAGCTGCTGCACAGGTTGGGACACGTGAGCTGTCCTCCCCCGTACCTGCTCCTGCTGCTTTGCTCACGAATGTCTCCATCTTAGAACCTATCAGCCATGTCACGTTTTGGAGTCTGTGTGTCTTGGTTGTTCACAGAGCCCATATGCCCATGGCACTCTGGCACATGTAGATGCCTTGTGTCCCATGTCCCAGCAGATTGTCCATGTCACCATCTCTTGCTGGGGATGGCCACCGTGGGCAGATTTGCGTGTGGGGGTGCTGGGCGAAGATCTCAGAGCCAGCTTGTAGCATGGATGTGTGCATCCCTGTGTGTGCCCCGGGGTCCTGGGGAAGCCCTCAGGATGCCCATGCCAGTGCATGCAGATGTGCACAGCTGTTTGAGACGCTGGAGCTGGCACAGCCCTAAGCCCTAGCTCCTTTGGCCCAAGCTGGGCTCTCCCCACACCAGCACTCTTGCAGCCCAAACGTGGGTGATCCCTGCCCCGTGTGGGCATGGGTACAGCAGGCAGCTGAAGAACAGGATTTGCAACATCTGAATCAGGAGCTCTGGGGGCTTTTTGAGCCGGATCCTGATTGGGACCTGCCCAAGGGTGTGCTAAGGAAGACAAGAGAGTCTCCACTCTGTGGCTGTGGCACACCAGCTCAGCTCTGTCAGGTGTTAGCCACGTTTCCCCGGAAAGGCCAGGGAAGGCTGCTGGGGATGGGCAGGGGACAGTTTGTGCAGTTCGGTTTACTGACCGTGGCGTGTACTTGCAGGGGAAGATGGTAAATCGGCTCACCGGCAGCTGGAAGAGACCCTGGACAGCCTCCCGAGGATCTTTGCACCAGCCAGCATGGCCAGTACAGCTTTCTGAGACGCCACGCAAACCCACCTACCATCCCTTGAAGGCAAAGGCACCACTGGGCCGCCCGGGCTTGCACGGACTGGGGCTGGCCAGGACCTGGCAGCTCCGGCTCTCGGCAGCACACCGCAGTATTACCCCCAACGGGCAGCTCACCGCAGCCGCACACTGCCTTACGGAGCACTGCTTCCCCTGCCACCAGCCCCGCAGGGTGCCATGTCCGCACCCCTGGGCACAGGGGGCTCACTGCACATCACACCCTCTGATTGCTATTTAAAATACATGGCGGGGGAGCCCACACTTCCTGCCCCCCTCGGCGGCTCCAGCTGCTGGGACCGGAGTGGCAGGGAGACATTTGGATTTCTTTGCCTCTTCTTGCCTTCCTCTTGCTCGTGGGCACATGCCCTGTCCTGGAAGGACCTGCACTTCGGAAGCCACGCTGTTTCTTTCCAGGGGCCGTGGGGACTGCTGCCCTTTGCCACCTGGAGTCTCCAGGACTTAAATAAAGTGAAATATGAGATATTAATATATTCTGCTGGCGTTTCTTCTTTCCAGCTCCACGTGCTCCTGTCCCTCCCTGGCTGTGGCTGTAGGGAGTGTAGCGAGATGTGGCCCCAGCCCAGAGCCTTTCCTGGTCTGCTGCGAAGCACCATGGAGGGCAGGGGCAGGAGGAGCGACAGAGGGACGGACAGATGGATGGACAGAAGCTGCCACCTTTTTTTTTTTGTTGTTGTTGTTGTTGGTTTATTTTATTTTTTATTTACAGATTTTTGCAGAAAAACAAAAGCAAAAAATTCTTTTCTATAATGTCTCTATAAATCTATATATAATGTAATTACAGAGAACAACTAATTTTGATTTTAAACCAGAAATAAAACCAAACCTTTACTGAGTGTCGATGTCGCTCTGCGGGTGTTTCTTGGGCCCCACTGCCTGGGGGGGCAGGGTAAGATGGGGGTGAGTGTAGCTAGAGGGTGGTGGGGGCAGGGGTGTCTCATGGGGCATAATTGGAATTTCTGGCATCGCTGAGGCTACACGATGGGGGTGCCCAGCCCAGGGAGCCACCAAAACCAGGGCTGCCATCTTCTGTACCTGTGGTGGGAACACACCATGGCATCCAACCCCAAGCAGGGCTCCAGAGAGCTGGGGATGGAGCTCGCCCAGCTGAACCCGTCTCCATAAAGATTTGGCACCTGTTGGTGCAGGTCTTGTCACCGAGCCACAATGGATCAAAGCTGAGGTGGGAAGGGACCTTTGGAAATGTTCATCTATTCCCAGCTCCTCAAAGCAGCGTCAGCTAGAACTCAGGATCACACCTGGTTGGGTTTTGAGCATCTCCAAAGATGGAGATCATAGAATAGTTTGGGTTGGAAGGGACCTTTAAAGGTCATCTAGTCCAACCCCCCTGCAATAAGCAGGGACATCTTCAACTAGAACAGGTTGCTCAGCGCCCCATCTAACCTGACCTTGAATGTTTCCAGGGATGGGGCATCTCCCACCTCTCTGGGCAACCTGGGCCAGTGTTTCACCACCCTTCCTTATACCTAAGCCTAAATCTTCCCTCTTTTAGTTTAAAACCATTACCTCTTGTCCTATCGCAACTCCTCTGGCCAACCTGTGCCAGTGCTTGACCATCCCCACAGAAAAAGTTTTCTGAAGTTTAACTCCCATCCCTGTACTTCAGTTTCAGTTTGGTGCATTGGGCACCACCGAGAAGCATCTCCCTCTGGCTTCTTTACTCCCCACCAGGTATTAATTGACAGGGATAAGACACTCCCCCCAGCCTTCATTTTTCCAAGCGTAACAGTCCCAGCTCTCTCAGCCTCTTCTTACATGACAGCTGCTCCAATCCCTTAATCATCTTAGTGGCCCTTATGGTCCTGGGAGAGGAGTAGGTTGGAGCAGCAGAGGCAGGGACCCCCATGGCACTGCCTCATGGCACTGCCAGCCACCCGCACTGGAGCAAGAAGCCATTGCATGGGCACCGCCAGCACTGGCAGACCTGGGCATTTATGGTCCCCAGGCTGAGCAGGGTCTGTCCATCAGTGCTTCCCGGGGTTTCTAAGCAAGTCCCAGAAGGTTACAGCCTTCATGTCCTACTTCCTTGTGGTAGCAGAGTGTTTTGGGCTGGCTCAGGCAGAACACCACTCGCAGCTGGACACGCATGGCACAGCCAGCATGCAGCTCACTAGCGCTGCATAGCATGTTGTGGTGCATGGGGTGTCCCAGACAGGACACCACCTTGGCATAACCACTTTTGGATGCAGTTTTATCTGCAGACAGGACTGCAGGAAGGGTGAAACCAGGGGACACTGCTGCATCACTGCTGGCTTAGCCTTTCTCCAACTGCTTTGGGGGCTGGACAAGCCCCAGGAGGGAAGCGGTGTTTCTCCCAAAGCACTGCATCACACTCAGCTGTAGGCAGCAAGAGATGTGGGTCCCAGCTGGCACATACAACTGTGGACAAGAGCACCTGAGAGGCAGAAAGTGGCCCGGACATCTTACAGGGTTGGTTTGTTTCTTTTCCCCACATGAATAACTCCTGGAAATAAAACCAGCCCAGTGCTCTAGTGGCCAGAGCCACTGCACTTGGGTCACACCAACCCCACGCAGCGCTACAGGCTTGCGGAAGAGTGGCTGGAAAACTGCCTGGCAGAAAAGGACCTGGGGGTGTTGGTTGACAGTCGGCTTAATATGAGCCAGCAGCGTGCCTAGGTGGCCAAGAAGGCCAACACCATCCTGGCCTGTATCACAAATAGTGTGGCCAGCAGGACTAGGGCAGTGATCGTCCCCCTGTACTCAGGGGCCCCACCTCGAATACTGTGTTCAGTTTTGGGCTCCTCACTCCAAGAAAGACATTGAGGTGCTGGAGCGTGTCCAGAGAAGGGCAACAAAGCTGGTGAGGGGTCTGGAGCACAAGTTTTATGAGGAGCGGCTGAGGGAACTGGGGTTGTTCAGCCTGGAGAAAAGGAAGCTGAGGGGAGACCTTCTCGCTCTCTACAACTGCCCTAAAGGAGGTTGTAGCGAGGAGGGGGTTGGTCTCTTCTCCCAAGTAACAGACAATAGGATGAGAGGAAATGGCCTCAAGTTGCACCAAGGGAGGTTTAGGATGGATATTAGGAAAAATGCCTACACAGAAAGGGTCATCAAACATTGGAAGAGGCTGCCCCAGGGAAGTGGTGGAATCGCCATCCCTGGAGGTGTTTAACAGATGGGTAGACGTGGTGCTGAGGGACATGGTTTAGTGGTGATTTTGGCAGTGTTAGGTTGATGGTTGGACTTGATGATCTTAAAGGTCCCTTCCAACCTGGATGATTCTATGAATTCAATTCACTCACCTATGTGGGTGTTCTCCTTGCCCTGCTGAAATCCAGCCCCATCCCTGCAGCACAATCCCACTGTCCAAGATAAGCTACACCTTGGCTGTAGAGACATGGGAGCAGGAAAGCAGCCTTCTGTCAGGGCAGGCAGGGAGCTGCAGGTCAGGACAAAATGACTCTGCTCCTGGAACTGCAAGGAATAACCTCATTATTTATGTGGCTTTAAGAACATTTGGGGAAAAACCCCCAAACAGATTACTTTAGGAATCTATTGTCCCTTGCTTTCAATGCCAGCATTGCCAAGGACCCTGTCCCATGGACACTGCCAGGTCACTTGGAATTGCAGGATCACCATTTTAACTGGAATAAACTTAAAAAAAAAAAAAAAGAAGTCTTGTTTTTTGGACACCACTCATTTAAAACATTCACTGCAGTTTGCATCTTGCTTGGGTTTTTTTATTTGAGGGCTGGGGAGGAGCAGGACAATCACCACAAGGGCCAGCTGTTTGAAAGGAGGCAAGGGACTCAACTTTCCCCTCCGGGACTTGACATCTCCTCCAGCCCTTGCACAGGAACCGCACCACTTCATGGGCTGAACTCCCTGGGAGCCATCCTCACAGCACACAGGGACAGACGCAGCACCACAGAGCACATTTTGCAGCACTGCATTTGCTATTTCAAAGGAGACCATGTGCCAGCACCATGTTTGTCAGCCAAATCCGTGTCAGTGCTTAAAACATCTCCCTCTCGTACGGACGTGCTTGTGCTCAGCAGCTACTTGCTTTTCTTGTAGGAGCTGCAGCCTGTGGGAGGGTGTCTGTGTCATGGTTACATTACCCATGTGCTCCGGCTTTGGAAAGATGTTCCTTTTCCCCATTTACTGCTGTTGTCCTTTTAATTAAAGGGGTACATATGGATTCTAGAGCACTTTGCGGTATTGGGTTTTACCTGCTGGTCTCAGGGTAGCATATTGAGGAGCCCCTCCCTGCAGATCATCAGCACAAAATAACTGATCAGCCAATATACCCTCCTCTCGGACGGCATGGGGGCTGGTGTGGCTGCCCAGGCTGTGACAGCAAGAGCACCCACCAGCCAGAATTACCCCAAGCAGACGCTGCCACTTTGTAGTGTCACAAGCTCCGATCACCCCTCCTGTGTAAAAAATTACTCAAATCTTGATGCCAAGTCATTTTTAGAGGGTTGTGGTTTGGGAATCTTCAGTTTGCCTCAAAGTTGGGCCTCTCACCTTATCCCAGGCTTGAATGAAATCAGGTTTCCAAGGCATTCACTAGGGCACTTAGAAATGATTTGAACAGCTAAGTAATCTGCGTTGAACCACAGCAAAGCAACAACCTCCTCATCATCATTGAGGTGTTCCTTGCAGGGCTATCAGGCACATACGTACGGGCTTGTTCTCCAAGGACCACTCCTAGGGTGACAGCTGGGGCCTCATTTCATACAGAGACCAAGGTGCTCCAGGCAGTCTCCAAAACTTAATTTAGTGCTGGCTCTCAAACTCACCTATTGTCTTCCTTAGAGCTGAGGGGTGGTGACTCCTCGCTCAGGGCTTGTACAGAGTGAGGGTGATGGAAGCATGGAGCTAGGAAGAGCAGGGAACAAGGAGGGCAAGCTCACCCAGGGTCTCGGCAAGGCTGTCAGGAGCTCCTCAGCATCATGAGCTGTTCTGCTCACGGGCAAGGTGTCTCTGAGGAAAGGCCTCCCTCAGGCAACTTTTCCAGAAGGAGCATCCGCCTCTGGGTGTCTAATTTGGACAGGCTTGGAGGCTGATTTTCAGGAGCACCCACAATTAGGAATGAAGCTGTGGGCTTGAATCCTCTGCAAATCAGCTCAAAAGTGCCTCCAAGTGAGAAACCCAAGATCAATAGCACGCACTGATAGATGGTCTGGGACACTTCTGGCAGGAGAAGACCAAGAATAGGTGTTTGCCAGGACAACTTCTGTTTCCTAAGCAGTGACATTCCTACTACAAAAGACAAGCGACCATTTGTCATCATAGCACTGCCATGAACAAAAGGCAGAGGGATCATTAGCACTCATTTACTCCCAGCCCTGGGTGAGTGTTTAAAGAGGCATAAGAAGTGATTTTACACATAGCCAGTGCTCCTCTCCATTTTGATTCGTGCCTGAACTAAGTTTTGAGCTTAAAGCAGGATTCATGGCTACACACAAAAGACAGGCCGTTCTCCCCAAAATTACAGCACAAGAATTGATGGTTTGACAGCTCAGAATAAGTGTAAATAACTTATAAAATTCACACTACAGAATCTCATTTCCCCAGAAATGTTCTTAGCAGATTCTTACGCCTTATGGACTTAATTTGCTTTTACAACGAGGTTACCTGTCTAGTGGATGAAAGGAAGGCAGAGAATGTGGGTTTTTTTGGATTTTAGCAAAGCTTTTGATAGTCCAAAAGGAGTTGGACTCAAAGATCCTCGTGGGTTCCTTCCAGCTCAGGATATTCTCTTTCTATGATTCAGATTTCTCATGCAGTGAAGACCACGGAGTTCATGGTTGTGGGCTACGCCCTGTCACCTTGCAATTAATGGTCACTTTTTGCCATTGCTTTGCAACCAAATCTTTTCTCCTTCAGCCAAGCCTGAAGAAACAGAGCCACATCCTCATGACGCATCACAGCTTGTCCCCTCTGGCTGCCCAGTAATCTACAGTTCCCCCACCATAACGAATTAATGGACTCAGCTTGGTGTCAGAATCCTCAGAAGGGAACTCATTCTCGCTTGTCAACAGCCCCAAAAGGAGTATTGGTGCTCACAACGCTGCCCACGGCACTGCCACCGGTGCTCTGTTTCTTCACAAGGACAGGGAAAGCTTAGGCAGGAGGAACCTGTAATGCAGGGTCAGGAACCAATCTTCTCGCTCGCCACCACCTCTCAGCCAAACTCCCTCCTCACAGAGCAGCATCCTGGCAGACCCTTCTCCTCCCCACAACACAGCTCAACAAGACATAAGCATTATTCAGACTAGGATTTAAGGGCACAGTTTACACACGTTAATGTATGGTATGTTTGTCTGATGATTTTGTCACTTGCTAAGCTGGTTGGGGTAAAGCCTAGGCTGCAGAACAGTTTTTACTCTGCCCTGCAGTGACATCACAAGAGGCGAAAATTTGGGGCAAGATTTTTACTATCAGTTTCAACTGTAACAGCCGTATAACTTTTCAGTCCTACCAGCACGGGTTTGTGTTGAGGTTTCTTTACATTTAGTCTTCTCTCTGAATTCCTGGCCTTACTGCCCTCCAGGGATTGATAGGTGAGTAAAACGAGCAAAAAATGCAGCTTCCTTCCAATGCATCTTATTTTCAAACTATTAATATTTTAACCCATTATCCTAGTTCCATTTCACATGCTTTTATGGTAAGAAAATACAAAGAGGATGCAGCATGAGCTCATAGAATTCTCCTCTCCTCTCAGCTTGCCTGTCAATCAGCTATGGGCCTGCAACAATGCTGCTGGAGATGAGGAAGTACGTTAAACCCCAAAGATTCAGCAACATTGGAAATGACACAAAATGAAAGACACACGAGCCCCTGTGCTTGCAAATATAAATTCACACATCCCACTATGGGTGACACGGCTGTTACCACCTTTCAGTGGTGGAGGGAGAAAGTTGTAATGCCTGACTCCTGATGGGCAGCACCCAACCTCGTTAACTTCCCTAGCGGCTCCCTACTAAATACCTGGCACCACATTCACCATTCCTGCAGCGCTGAAGCTAACTTGAGCAGCCTGTCCCACTCGATTACAAGCCTGGCACACCCAAGGCCCTTTAAAACTACCAGGCAAATACCATCTAATACCACTAAATTTATAAAATTGCTCCACAACTCTCCTAGGGATTAAATCACGACAGTATTGACTCCTCTTTCAGCATAAGAAAAGCTTCGGTCTTTCAACTGGCGAACCCCTGCTCAGCACAGAGGAAGGCACACATTTCAGTGTGGACTTTCACTTATTCCCCTCCGGACTTCCTTCCCCTGGAGCCTCCTGCCCCGGTGAGAGTTTCGCTGAGGTGAAGGGGGCAGCTTTAGCTTATGTGATGTTTAGGAGACGCTCGCAGAGCCACGGACTGGGGGTGTTTGAGGGTGCCTGAGGCTCGGGGTGGCAGTGACAGGGCACTGGGCCCTCAGAGCCCGCGAGGCTGGGGCGCCAGGCACTGAAGGAGGCAGAGCGGCAGCAACCCCACAGGCCTCCACACCCATCCCCCAGGCGGTACCCGGCCCGGGCGTGCTCCCCTGAGGGGGCCGCTGGGGCGCGGCGCAGCACGGCCTCCCACCGCCATCACCGCCCCACCCTCAACAACGCGTGACGCAGCGACGCACGCACGCACGCACGACCAAGCGGCGCCCCGCGTTTGAAGTTGGCGCGCGATGCACGCGCCCCCCCACCCCCGCCGCTCCCAGCCTGCCCCGCGCGGCTGCTCCACCGCGCGCCGTCCCTCGCTCCACTCC
>VFFE01009107.1:1110700-1122828 GCA_008921705.1 Burhinus oedicnemus
GGGGGGGTGAGGGGGAGTACTTAAATTCAAAGGGCATAGAACTAGTGTGAAATTCAACGCTGCTTGGCCTGCATCACAGAGAGCAGCAAGAGTATGTGCCTTGCTTGAGAATTACTCCAGTGGAGTTGCTTACTGTTCCCAGGGTTTTTAGCATGTATGCACATTGAGGACTGACAAGGATTACAGATGAGAAATAATGTGCTGTCTTGTAAATATTTCAGTTCTGTATATGTGAATATTTTAAGCTCTTAATTGATTAAGGTAATGAAGCTAGCTTCACAACTCTTCCAGGAGCTGAGGCAGTTCTTCCACACAGTAACAAGGTTAGAAGTCTGTTAGAACTGATTTTGTTACTTTATTGATAGTGTTACTTGCTGCATTGGCAGTATGTAACAGGTTATACTTGCTTTAATTTACACCCCTTTAACAACAAAAACTGCATTTGTGTTGTGATTTGGTATTCCACAGCACAGGAGGAAAAGGACGTCTGAAGTAGGCATAACCAGCTCTAAAATGTCATATTGCACTCTTAATTTGACATGAGGCAATACAGAGTTTTAGCTTGTAAGAACAGTAAATGCTAAAGAGTTTGAGAAGAAGCAGAGAGGCGTTTGGAAAAATGAGTTAATTCTTCCTAGTCAAAAGTATTAAAGCTGATTAAAATACTCTTTTGGGTTTGCTTAAGGCTTTTTTGATAAGGGAAGGGGTCCTCAAGCAATTATCAATGCTATTCTTAGATGTGTGGGACTACACATTTTCTGTTAAACAAGCATTAAACATTCAAACAGTGCTTCCCCCTCCCCTTCCCTTTCTCTTATGTAGTTTCACTAGTACAACTCATCTGTTCTGTTCCAGAGTGTGTTCTGACATCAAGAGCTGCATGAAGAATAGCCAGCGTGAAGAGAACAAATCAGTCCAGGCAGAAGTACAGAAGCGTCAAGAACATAAATGTAAATTAAGGGGTTTTAAAGTGTGGTATGCGTTCCATGCTCAGGCAGTAGTTTCCTGAATGCTTAAAGCTTACACTGTGCTGGAAGAAACCCTCTTGCCGTGCTTCTCTTTTGGCTGGCCTGAGTGTTTGGGCACACCAGAGACCTGGTCTGGATGGAAATAAGTATCTTTTTGGCTGGGTGAGTTCTGGCCTGGATTAGTTTCCTGACCAGTTAGCTGCAGTCTTAGAAATGCTTGTGCTAACATGAAGAATAGTTGGGGTGATGTGGGTGGAAATGAGTGGGCAGTCTAAAGGCAGGGATGGCTTCTCTGGCAGAGTTAGCATCTTTGAAAATGAGGCCTTACTCCCAGGGGAAAGGTTTTGTGTTTGGGTTTGTTTTTTTTTTTTTTTTCCTCCAAGGTTGAGTGCCTTTGTGGAAATTTGCTTTTTGCTTCATCTGCTTTGAAGGTTGATTGTAATGGTGCTTCGAGGGCTTGGTGTATGAGAATATTTGGAACATGAGTCCAGAGGAATTAGATATATGTATAAAATGGATTAAACTGCTTAAAACTTCAGCATGAGGACCTCTGTCAGGTTCACCTGGGTTTGATTCTGTTTACATCTGTTGCAACATTTATTAATTCAGATTAACTTTTCTGTGATCTGTGATTCAAAAGCAAGAATGACTTAATTTAGGCTCCAGGAGTTTGTCTTGTCTACCACCCTTCTCCCTCCCATAGGCGTTTCCAAAACTCTCCTGGAATTTCCTGTCCCTGCTGCAACAACAGTAAACTACACCTGTACGTTTGACAGCCTGGCATTAAGTTAACTAGCACTGACTTTAGTTTTCCTTATATGCAGCAGGCTGTAATTTTTGAGGTGACTAATAGTTACTGCATGGGCAGCTGTTGTTCGTGTGGTAGGGCCCATGTTACCGTCCCAGTCATGAGCACCTCCTACTCCTCTGATTTGAAGCCAGAGTTCCCTTGTCCAGGCAGAGTATCACTAAGTAATGAGTGCTTGTGCAAAGAGAAAAGGAATAGCTGTGCCCCAAAAGTTTGTTCTTGGATACTTCTTCATTTAGATGAAGCCTTAGAGGAAAACAAATTCCAAATACTTGTAGCTTATTATGAAGTCTCCAGAATGCCATGAAACTTGTTGCGCTGGTCTCTTTTCAGGTGATATCATGCAAGACTGCATTAGATGGCCAGAGAATCCTGCTCTGGTCAGCCTGATTTTGAAGAAACACCTTTTTTTTTTTTTTTTTTTTTTTTTTTTTAACCCAGTCTTCTCCCCCTTAAATAAATGCATGGCCGTTCCTCGCCTCCTGCCAGTTATTGAATCCCGGTAATAAACTCCAGAGGTGTTATTAGAAGCATTTGAAACACTGTTTACCATTTCTAGTATATGTTTTTTTTGTTACAGCGGAAGAAGCATGTAAATATTTTCTCAAGTTCTCCTGTTTATTCTACTTGTGCAAAGTCTGTTGAATTTGCAGGAGTCTGGGTATAAGAAATAGCTCTATGTTGTATGCAAGCTGTAGTTCTTAACCATACCTAGCGTTTTACTTTAGTACAGAAGGCATCATTAGGACTGAAGGAAGGAGAAATTTGAGCGTAAGGGCAAAGCAATGCTTTCTTTTTTTTTTAGGTCGCTAGATTTTTTTTTTACTTCCATTTTGTCCTCTGTACTTAAAGCGTACACAAGGAAGGCTATTAGGATGCACCAAATGGCTTCATTAACACTCTTGAAACTTTGTGGGATATTTTTGAGGAGTAATGTCTGAGCAAAAGGTGCAAAAATGGAGTTCCCATAGCCTCAAGTGGCTCAGCGAGTCTCATCCAATTCGCACAGAGCTTGAGGAGCTGTCACTACAGTGTTAAGTTAGCTGGCAACTTGTGCCTGCAGCGTTATTGAGGGAAAGAGCTATTTCAAGAACTGCTTTTTGTATTAGCAGGCTGTATCTTGAATATGAACCGTAGTTAATTTGTGTGTATCGTTACCAGCTCTTGTAGCTGCAGGTTGATACCTGCCTGATGTGGCACTGTTGCTGTTGTCTTGAAAATGTCAGAAGCTGACCTGTGTTATTCTTGTGTTTATTCAGCATTTACCTGAAAAATCTAATTATACATGATCACTTACTTAGTAGGCTCTATACAGAAATTCCTCTGGAACTTAATTTTTTCTCTTTCCCTTAGTACTTCGTGTCCAAGAACAACTGCTTTTCTAACGAAGATTTTTGTAATTCAGATGTTGAGCATTATTCAGCTTATCTGCTCTCTGAGAAGAGCCAGCCTATTCCTTGCCTTTATCCCTTGTACTTTGGCAGATTCTTCACCACTTGTGACAGCAAGCAGTGTTGAACTCTGACCTCTGGATAGCTCTTTCTGCTCTGTTTGAACAGTTTTTTGTATGTTGGCTATTTCAGATATATTATATATATTTGCATAAAAACTCCCTGATTCACCCATCCTGGAAAGTCTTGCTTATCTTACCTCTTCTTTACCAGAGAGGGAATGCTTGAGGTAGTAGTAGAGCATTAGGATCACAAATACTGCTTTTTCCTGTGCTTGTAGGTGCTCTAGAAATACGTGTAATAAAGAACAGCCACCGCTGCTACCTGCACACGTGAAGGCACACACTGGCTGAACTGCTAGTCTTTAGCTTCCACAGCAGAACTGAAAGAAACCAAAGCTTTGACTTGGTGGTTGTTTAGTTTGTGTTAACTTACTGAACTGTACTGATTTGTTTGCTTAACTTTAAACCTGTGCTCATCCATCTGGCTCTAGTTCAGATGCCCAGTTCAGTCTTTGTTGTACTAATCTTTGAAATTTCAATACAGTGTTATGCTCTACTGCTCTGCAGTGCTATGTGGTCTTAGAGACACACACAGATCCAGGAAATTTCCTTTTTTTGTTCAAAGGTTATACTTGCTGTTCATGAATATGGTTCAGAACATGGGTTTTGGTTTTTCAGATTTTTAGCTGAAACTTAGAAAGAATCTTTGTTCTGCCCTCACTGTAACTGAAGATGTTGCTTCTTTTGTACTGCAGGATACTTGAATTTAATTTAAAACACCCTGTTCTGCTGCTCCTCCCACTTTTCTCCAATAATCCATCATTCTTCGGGAGTTAAATGATGTGCTTATTGTAGACAGATATTTAATAAGAAAACTAAATAGTTGCTCACCTGAGTGATCTAGGTATTTTCTGATCAACAAAAATAACCTTGAAGAGTAGAATAAACACGAGGTGGGTAGAGAGTTTTATGTTTCAGGTCATATTAACATTCTGGTAACTGAACGACTCAATTTTTGTGTCTAATACAAATTTAAGCTAAAGTGAAGTTTCCCTCATTTAGTATTATAAAAACTTGGAAACTGTCAGGTCTTTATGTCTTTCCAACATGGTTCTTAACAGGTTGAAATACAGAAGTAGTACGGAGACAGCTGTCAAGAACGGTGTGGTTAACTTGCATTACTTAGGGGAGATCTGTGATAGAATGGATTCCTGAAGAATTATTCTTTAAGGATCCCTACAGATGAAGTTGTAAGTCATAGATGTTTACAACTGCATTTCCAATGTAAAGCTTTGTTTTTAGAGACTCTTCAGTTCCAGCCCTCCCACTCTTTACTGTCAGCTACCTGAGGATTTGCCGTACGGAATTGATATTAAGAGGTGAGGCCAGGTATGTTTAAAAGCATTTAAAAGCACAAGAAGTACAGTAATCAGTTAGGATGTGCTGACCAGGTAAGACAAGGGAGGGCTACTGTACTGGTAGCAGTGAAGCAAAAGCTGTGCTACAGAGTATTTTCTTTACACCCCGTAGTTCAGGTAGTATGCCCAAATACATATTGTTTTGTCAGTCACCTCTCAGCATCTGCCACAAAAACAAACCCATGACGTTTCTAAAGCTTCATGGGTTTCACTGAAAAGCTTCACTCAAATGTAAAGACTGCATAAGGAGACTGTGAACTAAGTTCAGCTTATACTGAAAATCTTATTTTACCTCTTTTCTTTTTTCCTCAGAATCTAAAAATTTCTGTTGACATCATTGAACTTGTCAAATTCTAACAAAACAGAAGCCAAATCACAGATTCTTTGGAGCATGAAATACACCTTTGTCTTTATTAATATGCATCGTGAATAGAAGCTTGTATGTCTCAAACATCAGCAGGTAAAGTAGCTATCTGTAAAGTTGAGGAGAAAGTAGCTTGATCTAACTATATGAAGAGTACTACTTGCCTTAATTAAGATGTCAAAGTAACTCTTATTCACTCTTTCAGGTATTTAGAATTAGGTTGCTGTTCTGAAAGCTTCTGAAATTTCTCTGTTGGGTGGTTTTTATTTTTGTTTAAACAACAAAAAAAAACCCAAAACAAAAGACAATACAAATGCAAACATAAAACACCACCAAAGTGCATTGGGAGGTGAGAGATGTTTGCCTTGGCCAGTGTGGTTTTTTCCACTTCTAGCACTGGAATATCCCTAGCTGTAGTAATGGAAGGAATATTGTCTAGTTGATGCACTTTGGAACACTAGGGAAATTCCAGGAGGTCAGAGAAGTGCTGATATATCGATATTAAAAGGAGATGGAGTGGATGAACATGACAGCTAGTAATGTAGTGCTGTGCAGAGACACCTGGGTACCTTGGGTATTTGACTAGCACTACATGATATTAATACATATATAGTTTACATTATTACCAGCTCTCCCATTTATTCTTAGTACAGAATTTAGTTAACAAGGAGAGAAAAGGATGTAATTAATCCTAGTAAATAAGGCTTTAAAGATTGTCAAATTTAGGGGGTTTTAAATTTATTAAGGAATGTTAAATTTAAAGCTTGTTAAATTGATTACTTGACTTTGTTAAAGGTATCTATCTTGATATTGAGGACCTTACAGAATATAAAATTTAGTACTGAATGCTATTCAGTTCAGCAGTAGTCCAGGGGTATACAAGACTGAATAGTTTCCATGGATGTTTGGCAAAACCGTTGTCACACTTTGTTTTAATTACTGATTTTGTTGGTGCAAAATGTCTGATTTTAAACTTTTGCATAATAAAGCTGTGGTTCGTGGCAAGGCAAATAGCACTAAGGCAGCCATCGTGATTGTCAGGTGAGGTAGATCCATTCAGGTGTGTGTGCTGAGGCTGCCGATGTAAAGCTGTACACCTGGGAACGAGGTAATCCAGCTGAATTTAAATCAAGGCACCCTAGAAAGCCGTGGCTGAAGTGACAAAGAAGCTAATGTAATTCTCAAATGCATTAATGGAATGAGTAGAGATGTGTTTTTGCTTGTGTGGGGTGAAGTCATTACCAAAACACTCTGTATGGTTCTGGCATCAGCACTTAAAAACCAATCGGACAAAAATATTGCTGTCTGCAAGGGGATTAGTCTCCAGTTTGATGGAGAGCTAAGAAGTAATACCATGCAATGAAGTGTTAAGAGTTTACTGTGCAGCTTCTTGGCAAAACTGAGAGGTGACTTGATTAGAGACCTCAGCTATCTCCCTAGCAGGATAATAGTGGATATTAGTGAGCTTTTTTTAATCTTGCTGACAAACACAACAAGAATTTGTAGCCAGATAAGTTCAAATTAAAAGCCTAAATTTTTCACAGTGAAGGTGATTAACTATTGGATTATGATATGAAGAGCAGTCCTGTATTTCTTCATTTCTTAACATCTTTGAAGATTGTGGAAAAAAATTCTGAAAATTGCTTCAGCCAGCTGCAAGGTACTGAACTTCGTTTGTTTCATGTACATTTAGAGAACTGTAATTCGTAGGAGGTCAGACTCAGTGATCATGCTAAAGAAAAAACATGGGAAGCAGCTCCTTCTTTCACCGGCTTCCTGCTTTTCGAACAGAGATAGGTTTAGGACTTTTCCTTAGAAATGTAGAACATGGTGAAGCCAGTAAACTCTTCTGAACAGGAGAAAGTAAGCAGATATTGGAGGTGTGTCAAAATAGCGTCCCACATATTGTAGTCCAAGTTTGTGACTGTGAAAAATCCTTGTCTGCAGCTGTAGCTTTAGTGAGCTGTTGGTAGGACAGGCGTTTCTCCTCTGCGGCTGGGGCACACTGCTGGCTCATGTTCAGCTTGCTGTCTACCCAGTACCCTAGGACCATGTCAGCAGTGCTGCTGTCCAGCCAGCCGCAGGCTTCTGTCACTAAAGGGGTTCTTCCTTCCCAGTTCGTAGCGTAGGAAATGCTCAGTGAGTGATTTTTTTACTGAATCTACTTCAGAAAATATAGCTTTGTAACATTTTTTTTTTGTTAGCTAAAAATATTTATTGAGTCATATTTTATATATTGCATTTATATGTATCATGTGAAATTATTTTATATGGAGTGATCCTCATTTTAAAGTGAATACTGAGTGAAATACTGAATTAATCAGGAATGAAACTAGGGATACTAAAGCTGTGGAAGAAGGCATAAACAACACAATTTTGAGCTATGATAATGCATCATATGTGGAGATGTGACACAAGTGTTTGACACTTACTGAGCTCTCAGAATGTTCCAGTGAGTAGCCTGATGGTGGACTAAGCATGTCTAGGTGGAGATTCCTGAAAGCTAAAAGTACTTTTCATGTATTACGTATATTAAAAAGGTGGGAAGGAAGGGGGAAATGTAAGCTTGAGAACTCTCAGCTGCAGAGCTAACTTGCATATAACCCATGTGCTGCTCTGAATGGTAATTTCAACAGAAGCACCTGATGCTTGAATTTGGCAGTTGTGGTTTCTCCTGGCTGTTTGTAAGAAGGCAAATAGGGTTACTCTGCGGCTACCACTTGTGTTCTTTGCAGAAATTCAGTCTGTGTCCAGTGCAATTGCTATTCTATGGTCTGGTTCCTAGCGCTCACACAAGGCCAACTTTTTAGGTAGATGCAGTGAGTTTTGTGGTGAGCCTGTAGCTTGTAGGAGGAAAAAGTGTGGAAAACCCACCACAACTGATGGAAAACCTGTTTTGGTAAGAGACTGTGGAGACGCCATAGGTTTGGAAAAGGATCAGGAGGTCTGAAGGCTAAGATCCCATGATGGGGTGCTGGGATGAGGGTGGTAAACCACAAACATGACTGATATTGCTCTCCCTACACAGCATTTCCTGTTTGAGCTTTTGAAGACAGACTGCTGGACTAGGTGGACACTGATCTGTCCTTGCAGGATGGTTTTTTTGTTTTGTTTTGTTTTTTTTAATTCAGTGTTAGAGAAAGGCATTTATTTTTATTTTTTCCCCAACCTATTGATAAAAGTTATACCAAGAGCTGTAAATTCACTTCTATGTTGGGAATAACACCAAAGCATTTAGGGAAGCAAAAGCTATGGTTTCGCTGGAAAATGAAGTTGGCTTGCATAGGGACTGTTGTGACCTCGTCTCCTTCCACTTGTGTATTGGTAGTTGCATCACCAGGTAGTGAGTTGGTCAGCTGAATTAGCTTCCTATGTGTGTCCATCTGTTCCACCCACCCTCCCCAAAAAAGGTGGGGGGCAACTAAGATGTAAGTGGATGTGGAAAAACTGCAGCTCTGAGTTTGGTCTTAAGCCTTGTGGAACCATGCCTCAAAATATTTTGGGGTAAGGAGAGGCTTTCTGAAATGGTATTTGAGACCACAAGTAGTGATAGCAGCATTTGGGTATTTGTAAGCGGTTTTTTTTTTTTTTTACTCTTTTGAAATAGAGCAGTAAACTTCGCTGTATGTTTAAAAATCAGCGTCAAGGGAATTGAACTCTGCCATTGTTTAATGATGAAAGAGACATCATTGCTCTGGACTGACTCCTGGAAGAGCTTTTCACTGCTGTGGAATCAGTAGTGATTTTTGGCCAATTACTTCACCTTCTTGGGTGGTTTCTCTGTCTCCTTGTATTTGATTTGCAAAGCTGGTTCCTTGAAACCACCTCTAACATCCAGAGATTTAAAATGAAAGCAGGAAATGCTACTGAATTAAAAATGCGCCCGACCCCCACCCCCGGTTTAGGTTGTATGTACTTGACATAAATGTAACAATGCTTTATTTTAAAACAGCAGCCTTCCCCTGTGTGCTAAACTATTTGCAGTGGAGGTGCAATATAAACTTTAGTTTTGCCCTCCCTCACTTCAGGAGTTTTCAGATTACAGATTGGAAAAAATAAAATTTTGAAGGCTAGTTGTTTCAGTCAAAGCTTATCAGATTTTTAAAACCTTTTCTTTTCTTTTTTGAGGATGGAAGAAGTTAGTGTTATCCAGCATTCCTGCTAAGTATATAACTTAGTGCCATTTCTGATCTTTGAAGAGCGATTTATCACTTCCTGTGGCAATACTGAATACTCAAAAGGTACTCACTGATTATTTGATCCTTGCCTGCCTTCCATATTAATGCACTCTTCTCCTTCCTGCTCAGGAATGACTACTGTTGACTCCTACCTACTCTGAGCTACTGGAGCATTATATGAGTCCAGAGTAGTTTATATTAGCTCCTGTAGTGTGTGTGGAAATAGTTTTGTTCTGTTGAAGCAGCTGCATCATCTCCCTGTTCTACCAGCGTTTTGACCTACGTGAAGAAGAGTTTGGCAGCTTCCATGGCAATATGATGGAGCAGACTACCAAATATTCAGATGTCTGACTTGCCTGACATGACATCTGTAATGTTTTTGGAGACATCTGCTTTGAGTGGCTTGTGCAAACAAATCCTTAGGGATGTTTTCTCTGGCTCCACCAGATTCAAAGAAGGGAGACAGCATTCAATGTTTGTCCTGCTCTGTTATCAGTCTGGCTCTCCCTGGTTAGAAGTACTTGATCCAGTGCAGTTGTTGATCGGTATGATGTTTTACCGTTTGTTCTTGTCCCAGAACTGCCTTTTCAAACAGGCTGTCCTGTGCTGGCAGCCAGGGAGCCTTATCAGCCACCTTCTGGCACTCGAGATAAAACCTCTTGTTAAGATTCTGGAGAAAAGAGGACATGTCCTTGATTCTTCAAAGACAGATTTTTCTTTTTTGTTAGTTTGGATTTACTCCTTGTGGTCTTGAGTTTTCTCCTGCAAATTAAAAAAAACAGTAGTGAGGTCCCTTGTCAGTACTGCTTCCACCTTTTCTATCGGAAGTTCACATAGGAGCCTTGTCTGATGTTGGTCTTTGTACAGCCAATCTTTGACTTCATATCACACGTGGGTTTGTGTCACCTAAGCAATCACATGCTACGCCTGTGCTCTTCTAATGCTGTTCTCTTAAATTAAATACTAGGTGGCTTTGTATATTCAGCGCTCTGAAAGTGCAGATCACTAGTAGATTGCCAAGAATGACTGTGCTTCTGCACATTAGCTGAAGAACTGGTCAGTGTTTGAGATCTTGCAAAAGTGTTCCACGTCCTCTAGAACTTGTGTCGAAGCATGTGCTGTAACCAATAAATCTATCTGTCCTAAGAGCATCATAGTTCTAACTGTATAGATGAATAAAAACTCATTTTGTGTTTGAAGTTTAAGTATATCCTTCACTTAATATAGTGCCAGAGAATGGTAAAATAATGTAGGTTGGAAGGGACTTCTTGTGGTACCCTGTTCAACCCCTGGCTCAATGCAGGGCCAGCTTTGAAGTTAGAAGAGGTTGTTTAGGGTTGTGTTTAGCAAATATTTTCAATAGCTGAAAGGCTGGAGTTTCCACAGCATCTGAGCAATCTGCTCCAATGTTTGACCACTCTCATTGGTGCAGGTTGCCTGTTGCATCTTGTCCTTTTGCTGTGTATGTCTGAGAGTGTGGTTTCATCTTCTGTTTACCCTCCCATTAGGTAGTTGAAGGTAGCAGCAAGACCTCCCTTTAGCCTTCGCACAGCTGTCAGTCTGCTCAGGTAGGTCTTGTGCTCTGGCCACCTCATCGTTTTGGCAGTCCTCTAATGGGCTCTTTCCAGTGTATGTCAGTGTACTAAGCTTAAAAATGGACACGCGGAGCACTTAAATTTCCAGCTGATCCGTTTTCCTTCAGGTTTATCAAACGTTGCCCATATGTCACAGATTTGATGGGAATGTAAATTCATGCAAGGTATTTTATGCCAGAAAATATGCTGCTTACTGTAACAGAAGTAGGCTATCCTTTCAGTAAAGGAGGATAGGAGTGGCTTTTCTTCCCTCTGGGACGTTACCATGGAGTGGATCAGAACAAGTATGCCTTGCAATTTTGAAATATGCAGTGCTGGGAAACTGTGCTCCTTGGGTTTTATACCTGTAGGCTCATGTTCCTTGAGCGGTGTCAGAGCTGCTTACTTCAAAACTCCAGTAGCCTGTTCCCTTGTGGAGAGTCTGTACCTTGTGAAAAGAGAAGGGTGATGGCTGTGCTTTGCATTAACCCACCCTCAGTTGTAATCTGCAGATATCCCTGTAAATTATTCTGAATTTGTGTTGTCTGTAGTGTGGTAAAGAACTTACTGCTTTGTTTCTCTTTTCCCCTGCAAAGAGGCTGGATACAATCTTTATTTGAAACAGATCTCTCCACTGTTAAGTCATTTGCCAAGCAGAAGGTTAGGTTTTGAAAATTGAAAGAAAACTATTTCTCGTTTCAAAATTTCAGGAACACCGAAGTTAGGACAAAAGAATAGCAGTAGATAAAAGGATGCTTTCATTCAAGTAGATGTGTTCTATTGAAGAGTCCTGGTGCGTTTCATCCGGTGACGAAACTTCTGAGATGATACAGTTCCGCGTGGGGAGGTGTTTTCTTTGCATCAGCTGTTTTCTGAATGGAGAAGTCCTTCACGCTTAAGGCTTTTCTGTGTTAATTTACAAGTTTTTAAGTTTTAGGAAATAGCAGTCTTCTCCAGGGTTAAAAGTCAGGAGTAAAACCTCAGCTACTGTTTTATATGCCTACCACTGCTGCGTACAAGCTCTCACCAGCACAGAGCCTGGCAAGGATGCAGCATGCATCAGCAGTCTTGATGTGCCCTTAGCAGTGGAGCACACCCCACCAGTCTCCTGAGCATCCCCTTCCCTGGTCAGTGAATGCATATAGCATATGTGATTTTTACAGAGTAGGTGTTAAGTGAAAAGAGATCAATTCCAAACACTCTTTTAAAAGCTCGCTATCACTGAGCATCCACAGCTCCAACAAACTTATCAGTGGTGCGCTTTGAAGCTGATAAACAATTAAAAATAGACTTGCCAAGGAAAAAATGCAGTCAGAACCCAGACTTGAGTGCCTTGTACTAAATAAATGACAGAGGAATCGGGGG
>VFFE01009107.1:1122848-1170904 GCA_008921705.1 Burhinus oedicnemus
TTTTTTTTTTTTTTTTTTTTTTTGTTTTGTTAGCAGTTTGCTAATAGGCTAAATGAAAGCCTAAATTAATGTGTGAGGGGAAAAATGACCACAAATACTTGTTGATAAAACTATTAACCTTTTCCAGTATCTACCTAGAATATTAGACTTTACTTTTTGTAGTAATGGATTTTACAGGCTGTTTTAACCTGAAATAGTTTTCTGTTGTTCAATTTATTACCTTCAAGTACTCCAGTGGTCTTTTGTGAGCTCCTTCATTACTTTGTTATGGAGAACTGTAAAAGGGAGGGACTGATCAGTTTTATGATCCAGCATCAGCTGAAAATGAATTCCTCTGTGACTACTATTTTTAAAGTGTAAATCTTTCTGTATTTTACACCTGATAAAATTGCATGTTTGTCCTTCTGAAATGAACTGCCAGGTTGGCAAAATAGAAAACTTTTATTAATATATTAAAAAGGCAAACATTTTTAAAAAAAAAAAAAAAAGTTGATGTGGAAATATTTAATTCACGTTTCCCCACTTTGAGAGAATTCTTTGTGCCTAAAGAACTAGTGTTATCTAGTGAGACCCCACTAGCAGTTATTGGAAGAAACAGAGAAAACCGAAAACTAGAATTTAAAAGAACATTAGATAGGAATGGAAGGAGAAGCTAAGAAAGAATGGAACAAGGTTTAAGAACAGGAACGCTTACTAAACTTGTCCCTACTGCCTTCTCAGTACAGCTTTACTTCTGCAAATCTAAAGGAGAACAAGGAAAAAAAAATCCTACTTCCAGAAATAAAGCTGGAACGCTTCCACCAGACTACTTTCTTCATTAAGGCTTACTATGTCAAGTTCAAAGTTACAGCCTGAGTGACTTCTGAATATGTTTGGGATTTGTTGTCAGTAACTGCAGTATTATTATTATTCACCATGCCAGTTTCAAGCAGTTGATGTTATTGTATTATGCTTTCCTCTCCATTGTAGGCTACAGTTTATTATGGCAGAATTAGCAGTGTTAGTTCTGGAAGAGCTGTGATTCTGGGGCCTTTTGCCTCTGTCAGGTGCAAGGATTGAGAGGGAGCTTGTTCTGCAAACAGATGAGGAAAGATATGGAATTGAATTTCCTTCTGTCTTGCTAGGGGACCCTGTATATACTCTGTTTTCATGTCTTGCACAAGTCTTCCCATTAGTTCTTGATCCCAAGTAACAGGTTAAATTTATCCTGAGTAATTGCAGAAAACCAGAAATTGCTGACTTAAAAATAAGGGTCAGTGCTGACTGAAGGTTCTCATCACTTTGAATTATTTCATGAGACATGATGAATGTTTGAAAGAGCTCTGCTAAGATCCCTGGGCAGGAACAGTGACTAGGAAGATTACTTTTGTAGGTTACAGAAGGAGGAGAAAAAAAGAAAAGGGCGGGGAAGGAAAGGCTGGAGGTAGTTGTATAAATGCCACGGGATACATTTTGATTCTAATTTTCTACACCAAGCTACCTGTGGGTAATAAATGCCCTGTAGCCAGGGAGACGGCTTGGCTGTGCTCTTGGGAGCTCATAAGGGTAAAGGTAAACATTACTTTTGATAACATCTGGCCCAAAGCGTGCTACCTTCACATGAGCCTAAGTAAAAGGTAACTTTGGTTTGCAATTGAATGAAATAGTAGTGTGTGGGTTTGATCCCAGTTAAAGGCTATTGAACTTAAACAGGAAGGCACCCACAAACTGGCTGTGACCCAGAGCGTTGCAGGATGCTTGAGAGAAAGCAATTTCACTGTAGTGTGTACTTGGTGGATGGCAGGATGGCACGAAGGGGAGGGACACAGCTCAGTGTAGCCACCTAGCTTCTGGGATACAAGGTTCTTGGTGCTGTGGTTTGCTTAGAACTTTAAGCTGGCACTGCTGCTTAAGGTGGCTCTGGCACTCTTGACCTTCCCCACCTCTGTCTGCCCAAGCATTTGTGTGGGGAATCGGATCAGGAACTGAACATGTTCTGTCATCATTAACTGCTTTTCCCTGCGTTAGTTTTCAGCAGGAATTAGTTCTCAATCAAGTTCATTATGGTGAGTGAATTATTCTATCAATGCAAAGGAAGGGAAAAGGTGGGAGCAGCTCTTTCGACAGCAGCGCTGTGTTTCCCTGTCTTATAGGGATGATGAAACCATTATGCAAGTTAAGAATCTGGTCTCCTGTCTGGTTAATGGGGAGGAAGGGTGGGCTCCTCTAGATGCTAATTTAGTGTAGAGATCCACTTAAAGGCTTTGAATCACTCTCTGGAAGAATGTACTCTTCTCCCTGCCCTATTTAGGGAGGCCAGCCTTCCAACGCAGACACCTCGGTTAGGTAACCACCAACAGGACTTCAAACGCCACCAAAGCTGTCTGTCTGTATCCAATCCCTTTGCAGGGTCAGTACTTAAGGAAACCATCCTTCTACAACTACATGTTTACAATTGCAGCTGTCATTCCTGTAGCACTTTTGCATATTTCTTGGGGCTTCACATTGACGGGCCCATTTTCATACACAGAAAAAGCACAGGCATTTATTAACCCATGATGAAGTTTGCTCTTCCATTCTAGGTTTCTTGCTTTTCCTTTTCCTTCCTCACTCTGAGATACTAAATTATTTCTCAAAGCAGTTGCTTAATAGTGGATTAATGAGACTACCGTTTTTTTTTTTAATTTAAAGCTGTAATAAATGTTTGTGAAGTAGTATATTTGATAATTTTTTGTTGTTTCCAGTGCCAGTGTTGCAAGTGGCAAGGAGGAAATGAGAAAACAGCTGGAGATGGGGGTAGCAGTAATAACCAGTGGATACGGAATTTAATGCAGTAGGCAAATGAAAGCTTTACATTTCCAGCATGAGAAAATTACTTATCTCAGCTTTCTAGCTTCTGCTGTTGGTAGAAAATCTTTCATGTTTTGCATGTGATGGCACCATGAAATTATCCTATCCCAAGTTGTTCACGGGATGCTACCTGTTCCTTAAAGTTTTGTGAGCTTTTTCAAGTAGTTTCACATTCCTAGGCTTATATTTAAAAGAAAAAAGAGGAAAAAGTTGGTTCCCTCTTTCACCTGTTCTAAAGAATTCAACACAAGATTCTTCAGCTTTTGTACAACTGTTATTTGTAATTGGATGCTTAAGTAACTCTGCCCCTGTTAATCTGTATTTCTGTGGGCAATTAGGAACAGAAATGGACGAGAGTCTAGTATGAAATTGGAGTGTCTGTGTATATAATATGAGTTCTGGATAACCTGTGGGTCTTTGGCTTTATGCACAGCTAGCCTGTTTGGATCCAGCTGAGCCTCTTGAGTATAGTACCATGGTTGAACTAATCCTAGAACCACCTTGAATTCAAAAGTGTTATAACCATGTTTGTGAAGTGCCGAGACCAAGCTAGCCAATTTTTCTTGGGGATGCGTGGCCCTACACAGAGCCCTTCAAGCATCTCCCTACCACTTTCCCAACTGTTTCAGGATTTTTTGATTCTAGTGCCACACTGCGTGGAGAACAAGAATTGGCATGCTTTTAAATCAAGAGAGGGGCTCTTTGAGAAGAGGTTGCACATACACCTCGTTCATATTTTGGATTTGTTGCCAGTCTGGAGATACTACCGATATGCTCAGGAAATTGGGAGCAATTATAGTGAACAGTAAATAAGAGCAGCACTAGGAAATGTTTTGTGTTTTATATATGTTGTGGCAATCTGAAGCACAAATCCAGGCTGGGCAGAGAATGGATGGAGAGCAGCCCTGAGGAGAAGGACTTGGGTGGGTGTTGGTGGATGAGAAGCTCACCATGAGCTGGCAATGTGTGCTGGCAGCCCAGAAAGCCACCTGCATCCTGGGCTGCATCCCCAGCAGCGTGGCCAGCAGGGCAAGGGAGGGGATTCTGCCCCTCTGCTCTGCTTTGATGAGACCCCCCCTGCAGTGCTGCCTCCAGCTGTGGGGCCTCAGCACAGGAGAGACGTCGACCTGTTGGAGTGGGTCCAGAGGAGGCCATGGAGATGGCCCGAGGGCTGGAGCGCCTCTACTGTGAGGACAGGCTGAGAGAGTTGGGGTTGTTCAGCTTGGAGAAGAGAAGACTCCAGGGAGACCTTAGAGCAGCCTTCCAGTATCTGAAAGGGGCCTACAAGAAAGCTGGAGAGGGACTTTTTACGAGGGCATGTAGCTGTAGGATGAGGAGGAATGGTTTTAACCTGAAAGAGGGAAGATTTAGATTAGATTTAGATTAGGTTCTTGACTGTGAGGGTAGGGAGATGCTGGCCCAGGTTGCCCAGAGAAGCTGTGGCTGCCCCATCCCCGGAGATGTTCAAGGCCAGTGAGCAGCCTGGTCTAGTGGGAGGTGTCCCTGCCCATGGCAGGGGGGTTGGAACTAGATGATCTTTAAGGTTCCTTCTAACACGGACAATTCTATGATTCTAGATGTATTTGCTTTAGAAAAAGTTACATCTCTTATCCTGGAAAGCCTGTTGGAGGAAATGGAAAGGCTGTCTACCTGTTAAACTGCCTTATTTTTTACTATGCTTATTTGGAAGGCTTTTAAGAAGAAAGATATGGCTATCGGTGGGGAAGCAGAACAGCCAAGCACTCCTGCAGTTACTTTGCATCTGCTAATGTCCTTAAATACTTACATAGACAAACATATTGACTGCAAGCAGGAACAAGAATGCCCATTTGTCCATAAACCCTGTTGGATGTAATTTTTTAAAAAATATTTCTCTTGCTTGAAGTGGCAGAAATACTGCATAACTGTAGACTCTTAGGTGAAGTTTTTGCTTATTCCTCTCAGCTTTCAAAGGTTCACAGGGTATGCAGGAGAAACATAAGTCTTGCATGTTGTAACATAATGCTTTATTTCAACTGCTGTATCAATTTTAGTAAGTGGCTAATCCATAAGTGTCAAAGCCCTGACAATTTTGGAGCGGGATGTGTGGTGGATTGACTTGAGTTCAGATCTGAATGCATTGCAGGGTTAGGTTTTTTGCTTGCACTAATGTAGCTGCTGCTATTTTCATTATTTTATGAATGCCAAAAATTTATTGACAGCTAGCATTTGGCTTCATTATTTCTATTGATTTTTATTACTTTTTTTCCTCAAGCGAACTGTATATTACAGCAGTAAATCTGGTTTTAAGTTGCTTTGAATTTCCCATAGTTTTTAATGAGACTGTGCCTTATTTGGCAAAAAATAAATATTTTACTGTTTTTTGGTCCATGAAGCTTGATGCAGTTCAGGGCTTTTTTTTTTTTAACGTTGGCTGAAAGGCAGGCAAATGCCTCTTTGTGACAGTAGCTTTATTATAAATCTATAAAAACATGCAGTGGCAGTAGCCGTCTTTATATATAAACATCTGTCACTAAGTTTGTACTGTCTACATTGACATCTACAGGAAGTTGTGTTTAATGTGTCTACAGTTAAGATTTTGTAGGATTGCATTAATTGAATGCTACGTCTCAGTCTTTTTGTGTTGATGTGGGGAGTTTTATCAGCTTTGCTGTACTGGAAGTGTTCTTAGATCAGGTTCCTGAATAAGAAGAGTTTATACCTTAAAGACACATGCCTGACTGATTAAGTGTGAGGCTTTTGGAAGAGACCTAGAATGGCAAAATGTTGTGTTGCAGTTTGGCTGAGACTTTCTCCTGTGCTGCAGTCAGTAGGGCTAGTTGGCTTTAAAGTACTTTGTCGTGCAACCTTTTGATTTCTTCTGTTGGAATAAGATGTCGGTTGTATGAAATGCATACCCCATCTTATTTCTGCTTGTTTCAGTTTTTCAGGTGAGCTGCCCATCAATTATTTGAGAAAGCTTAGGTCTGTTGTTTGGACATCACATAGGGTAACAGAATGGTTTAGGTTGGAAGGGACCTTAAAGATCATCCAGTTCCAACCGCCCTGTCATGAGCAGGGACACCTCCCACTAGACCTGGTTGCTCACAGCCCCATCCAACCTGACCTTGAACACCTCCAGGGATGGGGCAGCCACAGCTTCTCTGGGCAACCTGGGCCAGTGTCCCACCACCCTCACGGTCAAGAATTTCTTTCTGAGATCTAATCTAAATCTCCCCTCTTCCAGTTTGAAGCCATTACCCCTTGTCCTATGGCTACATGCCCTTGTAAAAAGTCCCTCTCCAGCTTTCTTGTAGGCCCCTTTCAGATACTGGAAGGCTGCTCTAAGGTCTCCCTGGAGTCTTCTCTTCTCCAGGCTGAACAATCCCAACTCTCTCAGCCTGTACTTACAGCAGAGGTACTCCAGCTCTCAGATCATCTTCGTGGCCTCCTCTGGACCCACTCCAACATCTTTTTACCTGGCTAATTGGTTTGTGACAGTGCATTGAGCTGTTCAGTGACGCAGTGTGTCTCATTGGAGTTGGCAGAGCCCGTTGAGCAAGCATGTGCGTAAAGGCTAGCTTGAGCTATTACATGGGAATTGTGTTGATTTCAGATGTTCTTTGGTCTTTCCTTGGTCCCTCTTCTTCTTCTGGAAGTTCTCTTTCGGGGTTTTTTTTTTCCCCAGTCTTGATTTATTAAATCACCTTCTGTTAACCTGCTGCTTTGTTTACCTTTTTAGATTCAGTCATTGTGGAACTAAGCTATTGGTATAAGGTACAGTAACTGATAGGAAGAAAGCTGAAGATAAAAGCCAGAAATAAAAGGTTGGGAGAATGGGAAGAGAAAATATGTTCAGCAGTTTTTATTTCTAGTGTTCCACTGTAATAGTCTTAGTTGTAGCAAATGACATGTGTTCTCTGAAATATCGGAAACTTTTTGTCAGAACTTGGCTGGGTAGTTGTTAGGAGTGTAAATCTGTAAAAAGTTGAGGAAGATCTGCTTCTATTAAAATGAGTGGAAATGGAAAATCGTCAGCAAGCTGCAGGATCACATCAAGTGAGCTGATGGTATATTCTGGTGACTCCTCCAATAAATATAAAACTTTCCTCTAAATCCCCTTTGTGAAAAATGAGGATTAAGTTTAAAAAAAAAATAAAAAAAAAAAAGAATAGAGAAAGGAAAAAGGCTAGCAGGTACTTTAAGACAGAGTGATTGTGAAGTGAAATGGACAGGCAGCGCAAAGCTCACCACAGCAGAGATGGTAGGTCTCTCCAGAGCTTGTTTAACAGGAGAGAGCCCCTATGTTTTGCCTCGCCCCCTTCTCTCTCTTAAGCCCATCCTGTGTTCCCCCAGTTGAAGTGTTTTAATTTGAACACCCACACTTCCTTGGGAAGAAGTCTTGGCAGTATGATGATATTTTTGAGCTGGTCAAGACTCCTTCTGTATATTTTTGTATTTTTATGGTACATTGTTAATATAACCTGGAGTAGTTTATAGTATTTTTTAAATACTGTAACACTTCCCCTGCTGGCAAGAACTTGGTTTCAAAGCAGTCATTTTCAGATTAATTTACTGAAAGGAGCACACTGTAGTGCATAGCATGGAATAGGCAGGAGTAAGTGCTCATCCGGTTTGCTGGATTTTGGAGCCGGGGAGGTGGGAGGCAGGGTGGTGAAGGGGGGGGTAGCAGGAGCCCGTCCCGGCTGTGCTGCTGCAGTGCGAGCAGCTCGCCGCTGGAGGACAACCGCGCTCCGCCGACCGGGAGTGCTGCTGCAGGGAGGTGTTGGGAGTAGCGACTGGTAACTCCAGGGTAAGAGAGAAGCATCTCTACAATAAGAGAGGGAGCTGGAAGGGGTGTCTTAGTTTCTTTACTGAAGAGCCTTTCTACTTATTTCACACATACCCCTCGTTGTGAACATCCTTTTCAACAAAGTCTTCATAGAATCACAGAATGGTTAGAGTTGGAAGGGACCTTAAAGATCATCTGGTTCCAACCCCCCGGTCATGGGCAGGGACACCTCCCACTAGACCAGCTTGCTCAAAGCCCCATCCAACCTGGCCTTTGAACACCTCCAGGGATGGGGCAGCCACAGCTTCTGTGGGCAACGTGGGCCAGTGTCTCACCACCCTCACAGTCAAGAATTTCTTTAGGGACTGGAAGGGGGTCTAAGGTCTCCCTGGAGCCTTCTCTTCTCCAGGCTGAACAACCCCAACTCTCTCAGCCTGTTCTCACAGCAGAGGTGCTCCAGCCCTCGGATCATCTTTGTGGCCAATCCTCCCTTTGGTCTCAGTGTCAGCCTGTGTTCCTAGGCTGGCAGACTTTCCTGACAACATGAGCCATATCCCAAAGTCTTCATGTATGAGAGTCAGTGACCTGTTCCTTGGTGGACACAGGTTTTTCTAGTGTGCAAGGCTGAGATGATGCCTTCCTACCACTCCACTGGAGTATCTGCTTCTGCAGGATCTTAGAGGACACTAGCAAATCTTGGCCTGTTGCCTTGCTTTCAGGTGACTTAGCAGGCTTGTTACCAACTTTGGTATTAGCAATTAATGTGAAGGTCCTTATGAGAGCCCCCTCTGCTCAGAGCTGCCTGTGCTTGTATCAAGGTTGCTGACCTTGACTCTGTTCCTCTACAATGCACCAAAATGGAATTGCATTAGCTCTGCAGATGGGCTTTTGCCATTTTTCCCCCTCCATCTTAAATCTTTTGTTATTACACCCCCTCAGCCTCCCCCCCCCCACCAGCCATTTACCACATTATTCTATTTTCTTTCGCTCTGTCCTTCCTTTTCTTGTTCAGAGATGTGATCACCTGAAAATGCTTCTCTTCTCTCTCTGCAAATACTGGAGATAATTGAAAAACAGTTTGCTCCGATTGTTTCATAGTTGCTCTAGGCCAAAGACCAGTGCTCTGTTCTGATTGCCTGCTGCCTAGTGTTAAGTACTTACATCATCTTGTGTACTTCAGCTGTTTGTCCATATGGATTTGCTCTGACTTGAAAAGCTGCTGGGTGGTGAAGGAAAGGAGAGGCCAGCTCCCTGCGGGGAGTGCACGTGAAGCCATATGCCAGTATTTCTGGGTATCTGGTGCCCCCTGGAGACTGCTGCTGCCCACGACATAATGAATATCAAGACTGCGTGTTAATAGATGTCCTTAGTCTGAGCAGGCTGCAGAACGATATGAGCTATATTGTTCTCACAGAACAGAAATGGAAAATAATGGAAAAGGCAGTAGAGTAAAAGCAAGAACTCTCTAAAAATAACAGTTATATGTCTTGCAATTCTTAACGCTAATGAAGACTGGCAGCTGTGTTTCATGTTTTTGTATATAATCCTCTATTTCACAAATAGTATGGAAGATTAAGTGTAGATATTTGAAAGTAATGTGATGTGAGATTTAAGTGTTGAGTTTACAAGGCAGGTGGAATAGATTTGGTTAGCTAGTCTGAGAGGCCAGTCAATTGAATAGGAAAATGTGGAAGTCTCTTATCAAATCTGGAACTGGAATCTCAACTTTGCCACAAGTATCATAAGGAAACTGGCATTTTTGTTACTTATTTCAGCAGTAAAATTGACTTTGGTACCTTTTTAGCACTTAAGTGAGGGTTATAATAAATTGCATCCTGATGCAGGGAGTATATTTGACATGGTTGTGGAATCTGCTTTCATTTTTCCAAAGTAAGCCACCTGAAACAGAGGTAGACTTACAAAGTACTCCTTTAGTATGATTTTTATTATTTCCATTTGGGGGAAAAAGATGCAGCTGCAAAATAATTTATTTTAGCCATTATGACTCTTGAAACAACCTTCCTGCAGCATGAGAATACAGGAATTTCATCTTTCACCCTGAGTGCGGAGAAGAATGCTGGATGGTCTGAAGAGGAAGAAGAATTCCATGTTACACTTGTGTGCAACTATTTTCAGAGTTACAGTTAAGGCCCACCTAAATGCTGAGCTTTGGTATTGTCATTTGTTTATGACTCTGTGGATAGATTTTAACGCAGGTATCATGAAAAATTAGAGTCCACCAGCTGAGTCCACATCATTTAAATTGAAGTAAAATTTTACCTGAGCCTTGGCTGCCTGCTGTGGCTCATTTGGCCCGAAGAGGGAACCATGCATCATCCTCTGCTCTGCACGGGGGGCCAGGTGGTGCCCACAAGTGGGAGCAGGAATTGAACTCTGGGCTGCTTACAAGAAGTATACTTGACTGACTGCATTATGTCCTTTTTATTTTTGTTGTTCAGACAGGTTTAAACATACAGGAAACAGTAGTTGTTTGACTTGAAACAAATGAGGCTTAAGTTCTTGTGCGCAATTCTTAGTGCTTTTTCTTCCTGGAAAAGTTCTGCAGTTCTCAAATGTAATACTTTTCTTCAAGGTTGGCTTTTTACTTTTAACAGTATGTTATTTTTGTGCCTTTAAAATTTATAGCCAAAGACTGCCTTGTGATATTGCTAAGCTATGTGAAGTGACTAAACAAGCTCAATAAGGAATAATACTGCTGTACATGTTGCCTGTGGGATTTGTGGTCTTTGAGAAATGGGAACATGCATATCACTTAATCTCTCCTCCTTGCTTTCCTTCCTTTCCAAGAAACTGATACAGTTGTCTCACTTCAGGCAGCGTTCTGTGATTGCCTTGGCTTACAGTGGCAATAGGCTAGTGGAGACCTACAGTTCTCAAATCCCGTTTTCTGAATATGATTGCAATGCATTGCTGCTGTTGAGCTGGTGGTTTTCAGTTAGGCCACTTGTCCCTCTGTGGGGTTTGTGCAGTTGTTAAAATATATTGGATGGTGTGCAGCATTCATTCTCTTTGTTTTTATAGCAGGAAGGTGAAATGGAAGGTGAGGCAGTTGAAGCTATCGTGGAAGAATCTGAAACATTTATTAAGGGGAAAGAGAGAAAAACCTATCAAAGGCGCCGTGAAGGTGGGCAGGAGGATGATGCTTGTCATATAGCACCAAACCAAGCAGATGGAGGTGAAGTAGTGCAGGACGTCAACAGTGGTGTGCAGATGGTGATGATGGAACAGCTGGATCCAACTCTTCTTCAAATGAAGACTGAAGTAATGGAAGGTGCAGTGCCTCAAGAAACGGAGGCCACTGTAGATGACACGCAGATCATAACGCTTCAGGTTGTTAACATGGAAGAGCAGCCTATAAACCTTGGTGAGCTGCAGCTAGTCCAAGTACCTGTACCAGTGACTGTACCTGTTGCCACCACATCTGTGGAAGAACTTCAGGGAGCGTATGAAAATGAGGTTTCCAAAGGAGGCCTGCAAGAGGGAGAGCCCATGATCTGTCACACCCTCCCTTTACCAGAAGGCTTCCAAGTAGTGAAAGTGGGTGCAAATGGTGAGGTGGAGACACTGGAACAAGGTGAACTTCAGCCACAGGAAGATCCCAATTGGCAAAAAGATCCAGACTATCAGCCACCAGCCAAAAAACCAAAGAAAAACAAAAAGAGTAAGCTTCGCTACACTGAGGAAGGCAAAGATGTGGATGTCTCTGTGTATGACTTTGAAGAGGAGCAGCAGGAGGGTTTGTTGTCTGAGGTCAATGCAGAAAAGGTGGTGGGCAATATGAAGCCACCTAAACCAACAAAAATTAAAAAGAAAGGTAAGCTTCCCATCTGCAAGTGGATTTTGAAAATGTATGTTTTATGGTGGGACCTTGCCAATATGATTGAAGTGACTGAGTAGATGCAAGTGGGAGTAAAGCTGACATGCCCAGTGTCACTTTTTATATAAGAGTACTCAACCCTATTGTGTCTTGGATAAACCTCTCATCTCCGCCATCTAGGCTATAAAGGTGCTCGTTTTCCTTGAGCATCATGCTGTGGCATTAGTATTCCCATATAACTACAATTGAAAAGATTGTTCTCTTTGCTGTAATACATATGTAAGAGTTCGTGTACATGTGGTTTACATCAGGAACCAATGTGTAATTAGTTCTGTGGGTTTTTCCTAACCAATTGCTGGGTAGGGTAGATGGTGCAAAATACAGCAATAGGTATGTTTGATTTTGTTAAAACTGTAAGTTGAAGACCCATTTTTGGAATGGAGAAGGAACATTGAGTGCTGGCATACTAATGGCAACTGAGGCCAAGCCAGCCAATAGGCAACAACTGTTCCTAAGGATATGCAGTTGAATTTAATGGTCCATGATGGTTCCTTGTAGTAGTTACACCTCCAAGAATCTTTCCTTTTCCCTGCTGATCCCTTATATTATGCAGTAGTCCCATGGTACTGTCAAGAGTAAAGATGATTTCCGTCATGGCTAGGTGTAAAGAAGACATTCCAGTGTGAACTGTGCAGTTACACTTGCCCACGTCGTTCCAACTTGGACCGCCACATGAAAAGCCACACTGATGAAAGACCGCATAAGTGCCATCTCTGTGGCAGGGCTTTCCGGACAGTCACGTTGCTGAGGAACCACCTCAACACTCACACAGGTACTCTTGCTTTTGCCTACGTTGTTTGTGTAGGATCTGTTGTTAAAACAGATACAAAACCAGGATGGATCTATCTTGAATCTAATTCCTCTTATGGAACAAGGTAAATAGGAAGAAACCATGGAGTGCTGTTTGTTTCTCATACAAATGCAGTTGTTTTCTGCCTGGCCAGGTCAGGTGCAGAGCTTATCCTGTACACAGGTATAATGAAACTCATCCTGGGCTTGATCTGAAATTACCTGAAGTTACAGAAAAATTCCATTTGTCTTGGGCATTATTACTTATGTTCTAAGCTTTGTGTTGCCGCTGCTGCTTGCAGAAAAGCAAGATGACAGTGAGGCTGGAGCTAAACATAAGGGAATTGAAAATAACAAAAAAACTGTCCTGGTTTCAGCTGGGATAGAGTTAATTTTCTTTCTAGTAGCTGCTGTGTTTTGGATTTAGTATGAGAAGAATGCTGATAACACACATTGTTTTAATTGTTGCTAAGTAATGTTTGCATTAGTCGAGGACTTCTCCAGCTTCCCGTAGAAGCTGAGAGGGAGCATAGACACGACAGGCTGGCCAAAGGGATATTCTGTACCATGGATGTCATGCTCAATATATAAACGAGGGTAGGCCGGGGGACAGGAATCTGCTGGTTGGGATGGGCCGGACAACCAATCATCAGGTGGTGAGAGCGACTTGTGTTGTATCACTTTATTTTGTACATTCTTCTACCATTATTATTGTTATTTTCCTCTTCTGTTACTGTTCTATTAAACTGTCTTTGTCTCAACCCATTGTCTTCCTGCTTTGCTGCTAATGATCAGGTACTCGCCCTCACAAGTGCCCAGACTGCGACATGGCCTTTGTGACCAGTGGAGAGTTGGTTCGGCATCGCCGCTACAAACATACCCATGAGAAACCATTCAAATGTTCAATGTGTGATTATGCTAGTGTGGAGGTATGTTAGTTAATTGTTACAGCACTGAATACTTCCTTGTACACTTCAAAGCTTGTTCACCATCTGTTGGAAACTCTGTTCTTAGGCATTTCCTTTTTGGCCATTTATTTAAAAGGCTCTGGGCAAAAAAAGTTTTAAATCAGATCTGCTCTTGGAAGAAAATTGTGGGGTTTCCTCAGTTAAGGAGAAAACAGTTTGAGAACGTTTATGCACAGAAATCCTAGGTGATACACATTTCCTCTTTGGAGACAGTAGTTGTTGTCATTGTTTCTTAAATTATTTGGCCTTCAAGATGATTGCAGGAATTGTAGCGTGCTCCATGTTGAAGGAGGCAGCCATCTCCTGCTGCAGGAGGATGTATTTTCAGGCTAGAGGTGCCAACCCATTTTAGAAAAGTTCATTGTGCACATTATCTGTTTATGCTGTTAAGGTGACTGTAGCCAAAACTAATGAGCCTTTGCCTCAATATTGGTGAAAAGCATCTTTGCTAATATTGGGTGATTGTATAATTTGCTCAAGTAAATTAAGCTTCCTTGAATGCTCTCCCCTATGCAGTATTGTTACTTAAGCTACAGGACAGCTTTTATATTGTGATTGGAAATTTGAGCAAGATGATGAGCAATGTCGTGTATAACAAAAAAAAAAAAAAAGGGGGGGGGGGGGGAGGGGATGGAAGTCTGCAGTGGAAGAAAGCTACAGCAGGAGAGTTTGAGCAGGAGCTTTGGGCTTTTTTTCCTACCCACGCTGTGGCTGCAGTGCTGTAATTCCAAGCCCTGTGGTTTGAGTGCTGAATAAATTGTGTTGCAGTGGTTTTCATAGTATGAATTAGGAAAGAATAACAAGTTGGTCCTTATGTGAGCTTGTGCTGCATTTTGTAGACATAGGTTGGTGATTAAGCAGCATGGTCATGTTTGAGCAGAAAATGTCTTAACTTTTGTGTTCATGCTGACCTTTAGGCTGGGTTCATGCCTTCTAGATAAAAGCAGGAGAGGAAAGGAATTATGTCACCTTGTTGATTGTTGGACTAGATTTTTTTTTTGTCGTTCTTCACAAGAAATTGATTTATCCCTCTCAAAGTAACCAGAGAGGACCCAAGAAAGCAGCCTTTGGAGAAAAATACAGGGGACGCTAACCCCCTGCAATGTTCCTTGGGTGCATGCTTTCCCAGAACACTTTCTTGTGTCTCTCCAGGATACTTTCAAATTTTAGCGTGTCTTCAGATGCTGAGGTGGTTGATAGCAGTAAGGTGAGCACAAGACTCTAAACCAGGCTGTGCTGAATGTGGGAACAAGCATCAAGCAAGACTGGGAATGCAGTTGGGAGGGGGCAGGAGTGAGTGGCTACGTGCAATGTAAAAAATGACATTGAAACATGCATGCTTGTTTTAGTGGCGAGATAAAAATAGACTGCCTTAATCTCTTAAGTGATTTCTTGTACTTTTGGCAATGTGACCTGCTAATCTGTGCTAACTTCAGTCGTGCTCTTCACTTCCAGGTTAGCAAATTAAAACGTCACATTCGTTCTCACACTGGAGAGCGTCCGTTCCAGTGCAGCTTGTGCAGCTACGCCAGTAGGGATACCTACAAACTGAAGAGGCACATGAGGACCCACTCTGGTATTGATGCAGTGGTTTTTTTAGTGTGTTGTTTATGTTTTAGTGTCAAGAGTGCTGAGACTGTGCACAATGTGTGCTAACACTCTGGAGCAGCAAAAGAAATGCTATTTTGTAGTTTAAAACCTTCATAAAGTCTGTAGCTGAAGAGAATGCACTACGATTCGTAAGCGCTAGTAAATTCATAACCTGATAGTAATTACTGCACTGAGAAATGAGCTTGGAGGATTCTGATTTCCAGTTTGACTGTGAGGTGATAAAATACAGGCATTTCTTCTAGTATGAGCAGAAGAAACTTCGATTATCAGTGTTCCACTTCAACTTGAACTTTATAAGCATTTACTGTTTCATGCTTGAGTGTAGTTGCAAAAGCATCTCATGCATGTTAGTTCGTAAAGACTCGAAATTTTTTTCTTCAATAGAAATAGGGATGGTTTTAGCACAGAGTGTTACTGGAGTGCCAAGTTAATCATATTGCTAAAATTGCCATGTATACATGAGCATTCAGAACCCCCACCCCCCAAAAAAAATCTGATGCCACTTGCTGTCTTCTGGCAGCCTGTGTGTAGGTCTTCCATGCATTTCTCAGAGTAAGGATAATAATTTAACTCATTTGCTTAAAGATTGAACTCAAGTTTCTTTATAGAAAGACACATACTGAAGCTAAAACTTTTAGAGAAAGAGATGTTATTGAGCTCTTTCTAGAGTTACTATTTCTACCAATTAGCTGTCTGTTGCAAGTTGTTTTGTTTGGGGCTTTTTGGTGAGATTTCATTTTAATAAAAGTACTTGTGTTGGTTTTTTTTTTTTTCTTCTGCTACTGAAGGAGAGAAGCCATATGAATGTTACATCTGCCATGCTCGCTTCACTCAGAGTGGTACCATGAAGATGCACATTTTGCAGAAGCACACAGAGAACGTGGCCAAATTTCACTGTCCTCATTGTGATACTGTTATAGCGAGAAAGAGTGACTTGGGTATGTATCTCACAGAAGTGGCCATTTGGTGAATGTTCTATAAAACAGTTTCCTGGAATTAGAGTTCACGTAACCGAACTGCTGTCTTTTTTTTTTTTTTTTAACGTAATAGTTTTGCTAATTGTACAATGAAGCACAGGCTTAGATGTGTGGCTGGTAGTACCACTTTTAGCTTACAGTAGCTGCTGCAAACTTTGAGAATTTTCAGTTTCTTTTTGTTATTTGAAAACATAGCATGTTTTCCAAGCGTACAAGGCAAGTTAATCTTCTCAGGCCCATAGGTGTGAGGCATTTATTGAACTTGCCTGAGATTACAACTGCATATGGATTAGGGTCTGAAAACCCAAAAGGTCACTTGGCTTGATATCCTTCACATTGGAGGCCGTTAAGTTTCATGCAGATATTTTCGTCAAGCTGAAGGGTTTGAATTAGACCAAATAGTTTAATTTTCCCGGATGTGGAGCTGTGTGCCACTGACAGGGTAGGAGAGACTGAGTTGTCACAAAAGCCCCAAGTCCTTGCATTAGGAGAGTCTTGATCTCGTGAGCAGTACCCGGTGATTCCAGCAAGCAAGCTCTCTTTTATGTTCTACAAAAAGGTGAAAAATAATATCATGCCCAGAGTAGCTGAGGAGAAGGAAGAAGCCATGATTTGGCAGAAATAAACAGAATATCACCCAAGTAATGGGAAGGCAGGCGCCCTTCCAATAAAGACAAGTGTAAAGTGCTACAATGAGAGGCAGTTTGAGAGGATGGCAGTCAGTTGATGTCAGGAGCAAATGATCTGATTTACAACAGAGGAAAGCTGATGTTAGCTCTGAAGAATTTTTTCTTCTAATAAAGCTTTAGTCTACCCTAAGCTACCTGGTACAGCTGTGGTATGGTCTTAGTTGGATTTTAAAGAAGTGACTAAAACGTCTGTCGGGGATTATCTGCTGGTATCCCTGTTGCCTTCTAGCCTTGTCAGTCTGACTTCCGGTTTTGCCTAGTGTATTACCTGGCTTCTGGCTGTATCCAGGCAATTCGGAGTAGTCTTAAACGTAGTAGTCCACAAGACACTTTAGTTTGATCATACATTATCTCAAATGCAAGCATACTATATCAGCACAGATTGCAACTAATAACCGAATCTAGAATCATGTGGAAAAACTTGATGGAATTTTTCTGCAAAACCTTTCTGTTTAGAAATTGTTACTTTTAATTACGAGTCTTTCAGGTTTTTAGTTGGATCCTAATAAATTAACTATTTCACTTTTGGCTTGAGCTTAAGAGTATGTGGAGGGAAGAACGCCAAGGGACTGTAGGCTAGTCTCTCATGCTTGGAAAGCCATGGTGATTAGAGCCTCTGATTCTTTTCCTCCTAGGTGTCCATTTGCGAAAGCAGCATTCCTACATCGAACAGGGCAAAAAGTGTCGCTACTGTGACGCTGTGTTTCATGAGCGGTATGCCCTTATACAGCATCAAAAGTCTCACAAGAATGAGAAGCGCTTCAAGTGTGACCAGTGTGATTATGCATGCAGACAGGTAAGCTGGTGGCACTGGCACCCCTTATGAGTGTTTGAACAGGAGCTAGAAATACGAGGTTGAAATCTTAGCTGTTAAGTTTGACCAGCTGTCAAGATCAAATTAGCTCTCTCAGCCTTTTGAAGGGTGTGAAGGAAAGTTCAGTGGCCTTTACTTCTCAGTCGTATAGTACTCCCCTGTAGAGAAGTACCTTCTAAGTCACAACCTTGATGGATCTATTGACAAAGGGATAAAAGTCCGTATAGGATGGAAGCAGCTAGGACTGAATATGCCATCAATCAAGATGTTCTCACGTTCCTGTGGAATCATCCTTTCCTTGATATTAAGGATAAAGTTTTGTCCTTTTAGCTGAAAATTCGCTGTTCTGTATCCCTGTGTCTGAGTTCTCAAGTTACTTTTCCTGTCTTGCTTGTCCCTGTCAGGAGCGGCACATGGTCATGCATAAACGGACCCATACTGGAGAAAAGCCTTATGCCTGTAGCCATTGTGATAAAACCTTCCGTCAGAAACAGCTCCTCGATATGCACTTCAAACGATACCACGATCCCAACTTTGTCCCTGCTGCCTTTGTCTGTTCCAAGTGTGGCAAAACATTCACTCGCAGGGTAAGGGGATATACTGTTCTGAATTGTGGGGGTTTGGGGTGGAATGAAGCTTTTAGCCGAGGGGAAGGGAACACGTTTACCCAAAAGGAATGGTGGGTGAGATACAGGGCACAATACTGATCTTTTAAATGGAGCATTTCTTTCTGAGAGGAAGAGAGAGGGGGAGACCTGGGATAATTCAGAATTAGTACTAGCACAGGTTAGCATTGATATCATGAACAATGTGAAAATATGAATAAAAGTTAATGAAATTTACCCATTTCCCCTAAGTAGTGTTCCTTTAAAAAAAAAAAAAGACAAAAAACCTCCAGAAGTTACTAGAAATGTGTTTGAAAGTACAGACCCAGAATATCTGATCTTGAATTCAATGTGTGTTGTATTTTTTTTGTGGGTTTTTTTTGTTGTGTTTTTTCTCTTCCACTGAGTAGAACACAATGGCCAGACATGCTGATAACTGCTCTGGCCTAGATGGTGGAGAAGGAGAGAATGGAGGAGAGACAAAGAAGGGCAAACGTGGTCGAAAGAGAAAGATGCGGTCTAAGAAAGAAGATTCCTCTGACAGTGGTAAGAAACAGCTCAGTACATTCTGAGAATTGCAGGCCTGTGATTCACTGTGTTAGCTGTCAGTTTGCCTGTTCTGCAGGTTTGTCCAGACACTTGAAGGCTTTTATAGCTAGTTGGCAAGCAAAAAATGGTAGTATGTGGCCAAGTACAGAGGTGACTGGCTGTGAGGGATAACGTGGATTCCACTGTGCACTTCTGTCCTGCCTGTTCTTCTGTGTGTGAAGTTCTCTGGTAATGTTTTCGGTGTCCCAAAAGAAACTGTTTCTGTGGTGCGCTGCTATGAAATGGCACGTACTCCTGCTTCACTGCTCCTGAGTAGTGTGTGGCGTATCCAGAGAAGCCCGATGCTGAATTGCTTGGCTACTTCTGTGGGGGAAGGCTGGCAGCTTCCACAGGAATGGTGGAGAAAGCACTAACAATTTATGGGCTGTTGTGGAGGGCCTGTTGAGCCAATTAAAAGGTCAAGGAGCTGGTGGTGTCTTCCACTTCACAGGTGTGTTTGCACATATACTGGTATTGAGAAGATGGCCTTTGACGAGCTCTTGACTTTCTGGCCAGCATGCCAGAAGATGGGTTAGGCGCACTTCATAATAGGGTGGTTACTGTCTGTAAGCTTCTACAGCACAGGGAGATGGCAGAAACTGTTGCAGCAGATAGTAATCACCTTCACCGTGGGATTACTTGTGAAGGAAAAACTCAGTGATAGTCCCCCATCCTGGTGGAGAGAAAACTTAGTCGTATCTTCAGCAGGAAAATCCAAGTGGAGTCTCAAGACCAACCAGCTCAAAGATGATTCAGCAAAACCAGTGGTGCTGATTAGTCTTTTATCTGAAGTGCCTTGTGTAATTAATCAAGGAACATAGGTTGGGAGAACAGGCATCTTTCTGGCTAGAGAATGTGTATCTGAAATTCTTACGTGGCAAAAGGGTTTTATAGGAAATAAGACAAGTATGGTCAACTTGCTGGTGCAAACCTTGACTGCAAAAACTCCATAGAAGTAAGTTTTTAAATTCGTGTTTGTATAGATATTTGAAGACGTGTTACAATCAGTTCAATAAAGCATGTGTAACTGGTTGTTCGTTTAAAACATGAAAAGGTCTTGGAGGCAGAAAGAGTAAAATATAACTGGCTTGATGGAAGGTAATTCAAAACCTGAGATTCTGCAGTATCTAGCTTTTAACATCTGATTTGTAGGCTGCTGGTGAGTTTAGCCTATTGTTAAAAACCTTAATTTTATTTAGTTGGTATGGTATGGGGTTCAAAACATTTTTTGGAGAAGCTGGTCAAGAGTCATGCTTGGTAGCTGAACTGATGAGCACTGTATGGTTGTGGCTCGGACTCCACAACTGAGAGAATCCCTTCAACCACAGTCTGGGCTGACTTCCTCAGGAATTAGTTGACAGATGTGAAGAATTGACTAATGTGAGCTGAGTAGCAGCAAGAAGGAGGTCCTAACCACATGTTTGGAGAATTGCATTATTCACTGCTGTTCTTATCTCTAGATCTGCAGTTTCATGAGTTTCGGCAACTGCTGAATACCTAAAAATGGTGAGCAAAGCTGTGACAAACAGACCCATCTTGTGCTAGTGGGGAAAAATACCAAACAGCAAATGATAGTTTTGTGTCCTGTCTGGCCTGGCTGCCCCAAATTAGACAGACTGCTCGTTGATAGGCAGTGAGTTGGGGGGGGAAATGTAAAGAAGTTCTAAAAAGGTGGGACCCAAAAAATCAAATAAATGAAAGAAATTGCGCTTGGGGAATATATGTTGAGTGACTGTGTAAAAGACAATGCAGCATATACATGCCTCAATGTATGTAAGGGACAGTGTGCCTTATGCAATGGCCGATTTCATTCATGAGTGAAGCTGCTCTTCTGTGCAGTGGACTTAGAAGTTTAAGGGCAATCACTGTGCTGTCCAAACAGTATTATCCTATTCAAGATCTCTTGCTGCTTTTTGTCTGCTTTGGCATTCTGAACACGTTGATCGTGCTAACCTAGTAACTACGGAGTGTTCTGAAGAATAAAGAGTAGAGCAATAAGCTCAGTTAACGACTTAAAAGTTGCAAAAAGCGCCACAGCTTGCCATGAGGACTACTGAATTTGAATCAGCTCCAAAGTTAAGTGAGGTGCAAAGAGTTGGTGTGAATGGCAGTTGCCATCATAGTTGCCCTTGAGTAGACAGGGCCTTGTAAAATATACTGTATTAGACCTGTCCTGCCTCTTGAAGAGAGGTCTTGGGGAAGATCCTCTTGGTCACTGGTTGATAAATTGTACGTTGATGGCCCTGGAAAGCATGGTGAGTGGTCTGCAGGTCTGTCTTCACCTGTAATGCCTAAGAACACCCCAGTTTTTTGTGGTTCTGCCACATTCAGTTTGAGATTTTGAGGTCTTGGACATAAGTCCCAGTGTCTGGGAGCTGCTACCCTGGTGTCTGATCTACTTAATGGAGAAGGACTGAAGTATGGCAGTGCTGTTTCTTGAGGGCTAGGAGACTTGCTCTTGGATCCCTCTGAAGCTCTAGCATTTCATAGAGATACTGTAGTGGCTGCTACCGCTATTTACGGGCAACTGGCCCCTTTTATCCTCTTGTCCCTCTATTTTCCCCACACTTACATCCAAATCACCTCAGCCACTCCCCCAAGCATCCCGTAAGTAGTCCTGTGTGATCCAAAACTGCCTTTCCCCTGCATCCTATTATGTGTCCCACCCCCAGCCAGCACCCCTCCACAAGGTGATCTGGAGAGCTGCTCCCGGTGACTCATCATGGTGGGTTTCATGCGTGGGCACCGGGGTTGATGGCTCTCCTGGGAGTGGCTCAAACAAGATGGACAAGTCCTTGACTTGGATTCCCACCTTCCATTGGGCACACCTGTGCTGCTCTGGGTTGTGCAGGTGGGACTTTGGGCTGATGGCTTTTCTGATGGGCCTGGGAGCAGCCCAGCATTGTAGTATTTGGTCCCCTTCCTGCCGTTGTCTCTCTGAACTCCATTTTAGATGCGCAGAGGAGCTTTTATTGCATAATCTAACATAATTATGTTTCCTTTTGCTTTCTGAAGGACAACTTGTTCTCTCTAATGTGAGGGTAACAGACTGATGTTCTGTACCACCAGCTTCTCGACAAAGGCCTTATTTGCCTTCTTTCTTATCCGAGTTGGCTCCTTTAGGATGAGGATTTGATGCTGGTTCTCTGTAGGTGGATATGTTTTATTCGTGTTTAAACTGAAGACTTACCTCATACAATGTTTCTTACAGAGGAAAATGCTGAGCCGGATTTGGATGATAATGAAGATGAGGAGGAGACAGCAGTAGAAATTGAGGCTGAACCAGAAGTTGAGCAAGAGGCTCCTGCACCACCTCCCAGTAAGAAGCGAAGAGGAAGACCACCAGGCAAAGCTGCCACCCAACCAAAACAATCCCAGCGTAAGTCACTACTTGAAGCTTATGTGACACTGCTTGCTTGAGCTGCTTTTTCCTTGGATTTGGCAGTTCTTGGAGAACTGCTTCCCTCAAGTGAGCTTCTTTTAAAAGTAGATAACTGTGCTTATCTCTACTTTGCAAAGAACTCACCTTTTGCATGAAATGTTTTGCAAGGGTTTCTTGGTCTTGAGGGAACATAGCCACTTCAGACTGTGCTAAAAGCAGAGGACATCATTCTTTTGTCAGTAGTATTCCAATCCACTGATGTGCAAACTGCTCATTTCTTTTTGCACCAGTTGTGGTGTCTCTACTATAGTACAGTTCCTGGTAAAGCAACTGTTGGTACAATCACCGTGGTATTCTTACCTGTGTAAACTTCTGTAAGTATTACCGCAAACGAACATGCTTCAGGCCCATAGTTCTGAGCGTAACATCAGTGCAGATGTAGTTTCAACTCTACAGTTTTCTCTGTAAGAATAGACATCGATAACTGCACAAAGTCTAAGTAAATAAATTCTAGGAATAAAGCAGGAAGGGCAAATTTGTTCCTTTGGGGGTAGTGGCTTCCCCAGTGGCTTTCCTGTCTGCTCAGTGCTATAAGTGTCCTCCCTAGAATTACAGCCTGTTGAAACATTTTATACTGAATTAGTTACTAGCATCACTGGATTTCCCTGAATTTGAAGCTTTGCCTTATGCCCATATGTTGATATGGCCTTGTTTGTTGATTACTTTACAAAATCCTTTGTCCGAATCATGTCTTAATATCAAAAGGCATCCCGGAACTGTTGTAGTGGTAGCACATCTTCATACAGGGGCAAGGAACAGATGCTTGATGCTTGGATGAATGAGGCGGGTTGAATCACTCCCCACTAACGTGGGAATGTGAGTTAGGCGTCCCACCTTCCTTTTCCATGGAAGAGTCTTAAGTATCTACCAAAAAGTTATCTGGTGAGGCATGCAAGACAGCTCTGGAACCAGTTTAAAAAAAACAACAAACTGTCATTTCCCCTCTCCCACTTTGTTTTCTGCCCTTCCAGCTGCAGCAATCATTCAGGTTGAAGACCAGAACACTGGTGAAATTGAAAATATTATAGTTGAAGTAAAGAAAGAACCTGATGCAGAAACAGTAGAGGAAGAGGAGGAAGCTCAGCCTGCTGTAGTGGAAGCTCCCAATGGAGACCTCACTCCTGAGATGATTCTCAGCATGATGGACCGGTGATGGAGGAAGACCACACTGGCTGACTGAACTGGCCTGGGCTGTGTTTAAGCGGCTCAAATCTATTTTTCCTTTTACCTTTTTTCTTGGCTTTGGGAAATGCATAATTTTAGACCATTTTACCAAACATACTGGGAAATACAACTTCAAAATGATGTTAGAATGTGATTTAACTAGAACTTGCTGTTTTATGTTAGCATTACAGGATCATGGAACATTAGGAAATATTTTGGAGTCCTTGAGGGTTTCCTGTGAGATGCTTGATTTAGTTTTGCTCTGAACTGCATTGTAAAGCTGGTCCAAGGGCCGTGTTTACATGCACCAAGTTTTAATATACAAAAGTGGAAGCCTTGACTAGAGTATGTAGTAAACCACTCCGGAATTGCCCTTCCAGTTCCCAGAGTCCTTGAGCCTCCTTCTCTCAGTAGTGTTTTTAACTGTAAATGCAGACTTGGGAGGGTTCTAGACTTTTAAAAGGTTTTTTGCTTTTTCCCCACTGACTAGCTCCGGTTCTCCAAGTCGGCTGCACACGGTAGTTTTGGCATGCTCCAACTGGTTTCTGTCCTTAATATGCTTTGCTTTCTGCAAAGCATTTCTGTAATGGTCAAGCTTGTAAATAACTTTTTTTTTACATTTTAATCTTTTTCCATTAATTAAGAGGTATGCAAAAATGCAGTTTAAATAAACCCCAGTATTTTAATTCCTTTCAAACTAAGCAACAAGAGAATTGATAGAGTGTAAATGTTGGAAAAGCTGTTGATAACCAATCATGTAGAGAAGAGACATACCCAGACTATTGCTTCCAGAACAAGAGAAACCCACAGGTGAAATCCGGTTTTGAAGCACACAAAACTGGCATTTGAAACATGTATAATTAACCTTCTTTTTTGAGTTATAATTTCACGACTACATTTTCTTTGCTCTATCTTGTAGTTGTATTTTGTGTTTATGAATCCTATGTTAAGGCAGAAGTGGTGATTTATAAGTGGGTCACTGCTGCCCTCAAAACCTGGGCCAGGAAATTTTCATAGGTCAGTAATTACCCAATTTTGGATTCTGATAAAGACAAAAAAGGAATAATGTGAAATACAAATGATGCCTGTATATGAACTGTCACATGTTAAAATATGTAAGCTTTTTATAGAGCCTCAGTCTTGCTGATTTCAAACAAATTTTTCTTCTATGTATCGCTTTTAAGAGAGCTATCAGTTTAGCTATCAGACTCTAGGTTGATGCATTTTTGTACTTAGCTGTACTGTGTGATATTTTTCATTATTTTAGGAAGCCAACATGGGAAAAAAAATACTGTTATAAAATATGTAATGGGGTTTGAAAGCTGGGAAGGAGAATATACTGCTGTACAGCTAATAAATAATAATGGATTAACGTGTGTGCTCACTGGCTGCTTTCTTTGTTTATGTTAATGGTGGGATCTGGCAGGGATCTCAACTGTAAAGCCTCTCCTAGAAGGATGCTGCAGGCCTGTAAACAGGGACCAGCTCTTCTCTTGCTATTGGTGTCCTCTCTACCCAACGCTGAATGCAAGGTAGCTGACTGTGACATGAAATCACGGCGTGCTGCCCTGTACTGGCCACAGGTGAGTGCGCACCTAAGCAAGGGTTGTTAGTGCAGTGCAGCTGGCGCAGGGTCCCTGTTTTGGTACAGCAGCTCTGTTGTGTTGTGGGGGTGTAAGCTGCTTGCTCAGCTGGGGCTGTGTGGAGGAGTGTGCAGCGGAGAGCTGATGTAAAATGTGCCAGGCCCGCCACTCGCGGACATCGGCATTTACAGCTCGAGCTAGAAGTAACGTGGTTGTCGTCGTTGCTTTTGTTTGTTTTGGCTGTGAGTTTAAATGATTGTAGCTGATGGTTTAGATAGCAGGAATATTACTTCCATTTCATTCTGGGAAGCGTGACGTAATACTTAGGTGGAGTTCCCATGGTGTATCCTCTCTTAGTTACTTGTGAAAGCAGCTTGGAGGGCCAACTGAGAGTAAGCTGTCAACCGTGTTAGTTTGGGATTAGTACCTCTTGCACAGCTGACTTCAGAACAGGAGTCACTCCAAATGGCGCAATAAATACTTAGTTAAAATGAAATCTTAAAAAGCACAAGAGTTGCTAGAACTCATTTTCACTAGATGTTTGGTGACTAGTTATCTCTGGTCCTGGGAGATAAAAAACTTGACAGGGAAAGCTGTCTTAGAGGTTGATGCCTGGAACACTGAGCAGGGTGGAGGCTTGGTCCAGCAGGTGGGGAGGGGTAAATGTAAGGGTGGCTTCTGTGAGAACGAGCCAGGTCTGGCTGCAGAAGTGGATAAACCTTCAAATGCTTTCTCAGTTGGACCAGGAGCTTGTGTACTCACAAGCCCAAAGATGCTTCACACAGAGGCAGTGCTTTAAAGGAGACGTGATTTTGTGTAAGCCTAGAGCTGGGGGGGCTTTGCGGCAAGCTGGAATACTGAAGGTGCAGCTTGGAATCTGTAAGGAGTTACCACCATCATCTCTTAAATCCTCTGGCTCAACCCACCACTGGCAAGTGGGGCCTGAAAGATGTTGCAGTGGCTTTGTTTTAACTGGTGACCTACGATGGTGTCCCAAGGAGGTGTCATGTGTGCTCTAGCAGAGGCCTCCCTTGGTCTGCTGCAAGACCTCTGTGCACAGCAGCTTGTGCCCTTCTACCCACGTTGGAGTGACCCCAAGGCATGTGTTGACAGCTCTCCTAGAGTTCAAGGGAGGTGGAGGAAATGGCTGTTTATGAATAGCTTGATGATGGGCTGAAAGGGAGAGAGCCCGAGAGCTGTATTTGTCCAAAGACTTACAGGTATGGTTGCTCCCAGGTAGTCTTTGATCTGCTGGTGGTGTGGTACATTCCTTGGCAGCTCCTGCCCTGCTAGTCACAGCAAGCCTGGGGAGATGAGACAGATCTCCAAGGGAGCACTGGTGGCTTCTGTTGTGCTTATCTGAGGGAAACCATTTCTAAGCAGCATTGTTTAGTTCATGCAATAGATACACGTGGTGTTCTTGAGTGTAGACTGGACCTGGTCATTTTGGGCTGTTTCTTGATCTTCCTCCAGAGACCCAAGCAGGGTTTTAGTGGGGATGGGAGCAGTCACCCTGTGGTCATCCTCTGTTTCTCCTCAGCCTGCTGTGTTACTTTTTGGTCTGCTCAGTTGACCTGGTTTCTTCGTGCTTGGTCAGTGAATAGCTTGGTTACGCAGCCTGGTTTTTATTTCACTTGAGCTGGGGCTCCTGCCTTGGGCAGGTGTCTCTGCTTGCGTGCCTCTCTTGCAGGCTTCTGGTTTGCCCTTTGTGGAGCCACTCTGGAGAGATGCAGAGCAATGTCCCAGCCTGCTCCCAAGGACGTGCAGCCAGGGCGGCATCTCAAGCCCGAATGTGGACAGAACATCTCTGCTCAACTCCAGTGCAGTTGTCAGTGTTGGAAAAACTGTGCCCCATGTCCTGGACTGCAAGTGAAAAGCCGTGGCTAGTATGGATCCAAGGAGCATCGCTGCCTCAGCCAATTGCTTGGCCTGGCTGCCATCTCTGGTGCTTGGGCTGCTGTCCTGAGGGCATGCTGGAGAATGGCATCGTGGATGGAGAGGTGCTGAGACCAGCTTTACGTGACTGCTGCAGCTTGCCAAAGGCTCATTTGGCTTCCAGAGGTTGAGAGCTCCCCCAGGTTAGAGGGACTAACTCCTCTTACATTACTAAGCAGGGATCTAAGTCCACTTCTTTAGTCAAGGGTGTCAGGCTGAAGTTTTGTTGGTGCAAACAGTGGCTTGCTTTCTTCTGCCTCATGGGAGGAAAAACTAATGACCTCTTCTACTCTTTTGTCTTTACATCATTGTAGCGGATGATTCTCCAGGTGAGACGTAGATCGGGGACAGCACAGGGAGACCGGGGCAGGGAGGCACCTGTTGGCAGACCCTCTAAGAGGTGGAGGACACAGGGACACCCTTGCAGAGCAGTTAGTGTTTCCCAAGCTGCCTGACTCCTGCAAGGCTTGTGGAAGGTGGACAGAATACAGACCAGTGCTGACATGACCGGGCTTGTGGACTGTCCTCTGTTATCCTAAACTGTGTTGGTGGAAGCAGGGCAAGAGCTGCAGTGGAATTGCTGGTGTGAGCATGTGTTTCAGACCAGACTGAAACACGGGGCAGACGTGGTAGGTACGCAGCCAATGTGGACAAGCAGGAAGAGGAAAAGGAAGCACACGGGAAGTAGAAGGGGGGACAGGCTGCCCAGGAGGAGCAGACATTGTTTGAGTGTGTGGGGATGGAGCTGGGAGAGACAAAGCTCAGCTGGAGTTGGACAAGTATGTGAAGAACAAAAAGAACAGCTTCTCTGTTAAGAATGGCTTCAGCAGCAGCAGGAAGGCTTTGGAAAAATGTTGTTAATGGAGCAGAGGATTTAATGGCAAAGGAGGTGGAAAAGACCAAGGTACTCAGTGCTGCTCTAGCCTTAATTTTGGCTGGTGAGGTCTGTCTTCAGACCTCCCAGGGCCCAAACCTAATGGCAGAGTCTGAGGGAAACATCTGAAGGTGCTGAGGAAACTGCCGATGTCATCGCGCGCTCTCACCTTTAAAAAGTCCTGGTGATCTGGTGTTCATGACACCTGGAAAAAGGCAAATGTCCCATCTTCAAGAAGGGTAAGATGGAAGATCTGAGGAACTACCCCATTGCATCCTCCAAGGAGGTGGCTGGCTAGCTGTGCGGACAAGGGGAGAGCAGTGATTGTTCATCTGGACTTTGACACGGTCTCCTGTAGCTTCCTTATAGCAGAATTGAAGACATGGGGGCTGGAGAAGAGGGTTATTAGGTGCATGGAAAATTGGCTGGGCCACCATGTTTGATGTAGTCAGCAGTACAACATCTAACTGGTGCTGGTTGTTCATGTTCCTTGGGGATCACTTGTAGGGCCAACTGGTCCCATCTTGGCTCCCTGGTGCAAGAAACTAGTGAGAGGCTGGCATGAGCCCAGCAGAGGCCCCCAGGACAGTTCCCACTGCAGCACAAGACAGGCGAAGATGACAGCCTGGAGGAGAGAAAGCAAGGGTGGGACCTTACTGCTGTCTGCAAAAAGCTGATGGGAGACTACAGAGAAGATTGAGCCACACCCTTTTAGGAGGTGAGAGGGCAAGGGCAATGGAGACAAACTGGAGTAGAGGACAACTCCACCTCAGATTAAGGAAAACCTTTTTCACTGTAAGTTGGGTCAAACATTGGCAAAGGTACCCAGAGAGGCTGTGGTACCTCCATCCTTGGAGATGTTATGATCTCAGCTGGGCACGGCCCTGAGCAGCCAGACTGGCCCAGTCTAGAGCAGAGGGTTGGATCCAGAGTTGACCACCAGCTCGAGGAGTTTATAGTGGTCGAGAGCCATGGGAGAAGTTGTCATGGTGAGACCACACAGGACATGGTCACTTGGAGGGCACCTGGGTGCCCATGTCAGCACAATGCTGGAGCATCTAGGAGGGGAGCTGTGGGCAGAAGAAAGGATGAAGCAGTCTGCAGCCAGGAGTGAAGAGCTCCTACTATTCCCCCCAGAGCATGGGAAGTCCTTCAACTCCCCAAGGATGATCTAGGGATGGAGAGGAGCATCAGGACCTCTTTCTGGGAAGGTCCTGGTACTCTAGGGTAGAGCTGAAAATGCCTGAGCCATGTCCTCTTCAGGGGAAGACAGAGGAGGTGGGTTGCTCTGGACATCCTGACATGCCCGGGCTTGTACAACAGGCAGGGAATGCTTCTGCACATGGACATCTTCCTCTGCCCCACTCCTGGGGTAGATGTTCCGCTGCGCTGATGCTCAGCGTGTTCCAGCATGTGGAACCCAATATTTTGGGGAATGAGCTTGGGATGCGGCTTACCTGGAGTTCCTTTGTGCTTCTAAGCTTCAATAGAAGCCATCTTCAGATGAGTGCAATGGGACAGCTGCTCTCTCCATGTCCTGAATGTCCTTGCATGGCAAAGCTAGGACCTGGTGCCCTTTCTGAGAAGTTCAGATACCAGTAGCCTGGTCTCTTGTCATCCTGGAAAAGCCATAGATCCAGCCAGGACTGTCATTGGTGGATGCTGTCTCTGGTAGGTGGTGAAAACCCTGTGTCCTTCCTCTTCCTGGTGCTCATCTGCCTGCTGACGTAGCTCAGGAGGTTTGAGGAGGTGCCTTGGTGGAGGTTGGTCCTTGCCCTGAGCTGTGTTCTCCCCAGCCACCTCCTTGAGAAGAGCTGCTGTGTGTTGTGGTTGGGCTCTATGGAGATGCCGTCCCTGCAGGGAGATGGCTTCCTGCCTTTGCTTTCATGCTGAAGGTGGTTTCAGAAGTGCTGCGGCCCGAGGTTCATGCGGCAGGAGAGCAACATTGCCCAGCCCTTCCAGGGTTTGCCTTCTCCTGAGTTACTCCATCTCTGGAAAAACTCCTCTGGGAGCCCTCAGTTGGCAGATAGCAGCTCATGCAGTGTCGAACTTGGTGCTTTGTCAAAAAGGGCAATTTAGGGGGACAAGACAGCTGGTACCCTCTATCTCAGCTGATGCTGGTTATGGGGACTCAGGCTGATACCTGAGACGAGCTCTGCTGGCTCCCTCAGCACCTTCTCCTGAGTCTCTGGTAGGGCCTGTTGAGCCAACACAGAGAAATGTTGGGTCCAGTGAAGTCCTGCAGCAAGGCACGGGGCACAGGACAGCTTTCTGCTCCATCCTGGAGCACTCCTGGCTTTTTGGCTGGTCCAGAGCCTTCTCTTGGGAGCAGAGTGGTTGACGTGCTCGCTCCTGTTGCTCCAAGGAGGCCACCTAGCCTCTGCCTCTTGTCCTTGGTTTGGGGCAGCAGTTTTGTCATTTTGGCATGACACCCAGGGCATTTCTGCTCTGGAGAAGCCCTGCCTGTAGCTCCCTGCAGTGGATGCTGGGTGCCCATCCTCTGGAGAAGAACCCTGCAGTGGGCACCAACACCCATCCCCATTAACTCCCCTTGTAGCTGCTCAGTGCAAGGTGACGGGGCTGGGCTGACCTCCTGGTGCTAGGAAGGGTTGAGCTGCTCTTTTCATGCTCACTGGCCATCTTCAGGCAGAAATATGTCCCCATGAACCACCTCAGGGGGGCTGCAGGGCAGGAAGAGGTCATGGACCCTCAACCCTTGAAGGCTGGAGCCGTGGGGAGATGATGCTGCTCCTGGCTGGGAGGCACCAGTGGGGTGTCCTGCTCATGCAGGTGAAGCCATGCAGGAGGAGAAGAGCTGGGCAGGGATGCCCTCTCCTCCCGGTGGGGACGGTGGGCCGCGGGCACCGTCGCTTTCATTTCTCTTCTCTTGCTCAGGCGGTAAATCTCGCTTGACGGGGCAGGAAGAGGCACCGAGTGCTGGGAGGGGGAGGAGGCGCCGAGGCGGCGGCGCTGCCGGTTGGTAACCTCAGTGCTTCCTCCCAGCAAGGTGCCTTTCTCTCGGCGCCTGGGGATGCTGCCCTGACACCCACATCCCTGGGCAGGTGACATCCTGGTCCCAGCCATGGCTGCGTCTCCTGGAGGGATCCCTGCTGAGCTGCAAGGTAAGCATCGCCTGCCCCCCAGCCGCGCTGCTGGGGCACCAACGCCACATGGAAACTGCCAGTACTGAGGCCTGCTCAGCCCTTGTTTGTCATGCTGGGGTTGGCAGAGCCGCTTTTGGATTCCTCATGGGCAGCGGCTGTGGTTCAGGGGGATCTGAGCAGGGTCTGGGGTGCGAGGGCTTCCCTTGCTCCCAAAGCTCGTGTGATTGAAGATGTTGCTGGGGCCAAAAGCATCCCCAGAGAATAGGCTGGATCCTCGAGGTCGTGGTTCTCCATGGCTCCTGCTGCCTGGTTTGTGGGTGCAGCCTGGTGCTGCTGGCTCCCGTGGGCTTGGGGTCCCCCCTGCCAGCTGGGTGTCCCCGGCAGCTCCCCATGGGGGCACGGCCCACAGCCCTGCTCCAGCTCCCCAGCAACGTGGGGGATGCCTGAAGTACCACAGACCTTCCCTCTTTTAATTGAATAAGCAAAATGCTGCAGAGGTCTCGGGGTCCTGCAGTCTCCCCAGCCACACTGAGGCTTGCAGCGGGGTGGGAAGGAACCAGGTTGCTGCGTCCCTGCAGCCCCAGGTCCCCGCTCTACCAGGATGGATCCCTGGGGACATGTGGCTCAAGTCACTGGACCTGCGGAGCTCTCCGCAAGGGCCAGAGCAAGATGTGCTATTGCAAAAACCTGGTTTGCTTTGCCTGGCGATGGGCAGTTGCGGTTTCTCGTCCCACTCCTCTGAGCAAGTGGTGGGGAGGCAGTGCGGGAAGGCGACCAAAGGGAATCACTCCAGGCAGGAGCAATGCTCGCCCTGGTCCATGGCAACTGTAGGAGTGACTGGTTTGCAAATGCAGGGAGGTCAGCATGCTCGTACAACTACCCATGCATGTCACGGCCGAGAGACCTGCTGAAAAAAACTGCAAAAGCAGAATGCATCCCTGGCTGCGCCGTGGGGAGACGGGACTTGGGTGTCGAGTTGCTCCCCAGTGGTAAATATGGGAAGGAAGGAAGAGAAACCAGGATCCTGCTGTTTGCTCAATGCCAGCTCCCAATGAGCAAAGCTGTGCTGAAGCTTGTGCAGCGTAAATCAGTGACCCCAAAGCCCAGTGCTAGGTCGAGGCTGCAGAAGCCGATGAAGAGATGGATTTATCACCCGAGCAGCAAACAAGACCCAAAGCTGGTGAAGAAGCACGTGGCTTAGCTGAAAGAGCAACCAGGGTCTGACCTTTGGGTGTGGATGGAGAAGAGTTGATTCAGGTGGGGACATGGGGGGATGGTGTCCCCAAGGGCAGCAGAACACATGGCAGAGGACCAAGGGTGGCTTCAGCCACCTCACTTCACGGGGACGTTGGTCTTTTCAGAGGGCATCACCACCTTCCTGGGAACAAAGAAGGTCCTCCTGGTACTGAGCATCCAGCTGCAGGTGAAATCCAAGTACGATGACTATATCTTGGTACGTGCAGAGTCCAGCCTGGTTCCTGCTTTCTTGTTTTCCCCAGGCAGCTGTTTCATGGCTGCAGTGGGGGACAGGGGTAGTTCCTGTGTCACCCCAGTCCCCTGTCACACTAGTGTCCCCCTGCCTAGGTGCTGACGCCCTGGCGAGCCTACGTGCTGCCGGTGATGCTGCCAGTGAGGGTAAGTACCAGGGACTCTGCACTGTGGTAGAGCCCCGTGGCTCCTGAGACTGCTGCTTGGGGCACGAGGGTGGGTGTCCCCTGGACAGCCATGGGTCACCCAGGCCACCAGGTCTGGAGAATCCCCCAGGAAGAAGAGGAGGATGGGGTGAAGGGAGAGGGGATTTGGTGTCAGAGGGCTGCTGAAGGCTGGGGGGTATGGCCAGGCACTACTCAGGGCATGGGAAAGGGTGGGAGCTGGGGGGGGCACCCTTGGGTTGCCATTCTCCACTAGCGCCAGGGCTGACTGTGCTCCTCTCACCCACAGGTTCACAGCAGCTTCAGCTTCCTGGAGGTGAAGGAGATGACGGTGCGAGAGCCCAGCTTGGTGAGTGTCACCAACACCCAGGGGAAACCCACCCCACCTTGTGCCCACCTTCGCCCATGGCAACCCCTGGCCTGGAGCCCACTGCAGGGTCTGGGGGGGTCCTGGACCCCGTTGCACATTGAGGGTCACCACTGATGATCTGTGAGAGCTCCAGCAGGGTGTTTGTCCCTTTGCCACCTCTAAAGAAATCTTCTTGTGGCCTCACCTGGGGGATCACCCTTAGGGCTGGAGGTGCAGGGAGGCACTCAGGGGTGCTGGAGGGAAGCGTGGGTGCCTGGGTGCACTGCCCAGGCAGCATCTGGCTGTGGCACCTCCTGCTTGGTGGGGACAAGGTGATAAATGGCTGCTGGCTTACTGAGGCGAAGCCAAATTTAGCAGGAGGGTGTTTTAAACCCCATTAATCCTCTTAGACAAAGGCGTGCACGTAGGGCAGATGCAGCTAGCAGGAACCCAAGAGGTGAGGACTGGGGTGCCCTGGCTCAGACGTGTTGGCCGAAACAGGGCTGCAGTCCTCGTTAACCTCTTGTCTGTCTTTTGCTTATTAAGGCATCATCAGTGACGACAGCCCCAGCCTCTAAACAGGGTTTCTGCTACTTGGCGAGCTGCATGGCTGAGCTCTAGGAGAGAACTACAGGGGAGCTGGCTGGAAAGTGAGAGGCGCTGGGGGTTGAAACCCTAGGGTGGAGCTGGGCGGTGAGAGACATCTGACTGGGATATGGAAAGCCTGGGGGTTATTGATCTGCAGGCAGGGCCAGGCGCCGGCAGAAGCGCACCGTCCTTGTGCAGTGCCAGCAGATAATTGTCATCCCGCTCCCACGCCTCAATCAGTGTGTAATTAAATCAGGGAGCGTGTTGCCATGGGATTTTTTTTTTTTTTTTGTTCTTGTTCTGGTAGGAACCAACAGCTAAAAAAGCCTCAAAACCCGATTAGATAAATTCAGGGAGGAAAACTCCATCCGCCAGCTGTGCCTGCTGCAGGCAGAGACAAGGCTTCTCTCACCCCCACCGCTTTGGGCTGCTTTTGCATTAGCTTAGCTTGAATTTCGGGGAGGTTTATGCCTTATTCTGGCACATTACAATCTCTTTAATGTACCTTATCCTAAATTCCTGGTGCTCGCAGCCTTCCCTGGGCTCATGGCACTCTGGCTGAGTTTATAAGCAGCGGCTGGGTGTTTGGAGTGAGGAGCTGATGGCTGTCACCATTGTGTCTGGGGGCTTGGGGATGCTGTGTGCTGCCAGCTCACTCAGGCGTCTCCCATCCTTTGGACCCCGTAGGTTGTCATAGAAACGGATACAGCATCTTATGCCTTCCGGTTCATGTGCTTTGATGATTTGGAGCAAGTTGTCATCCATGTCACCATGTCACTTAAGAAGGTCTTTCCAGACTCATCCCCTGGGTAAGGGTTTTCTGCTCCTCAGGGGGGTAGCTGTGTAGGTATCAGAGCAAACGCTTTGCTCAGAAAAGCCCCAAATATGGGATGGGTTCACAATTAGCACCTTTTAACGGGAGAAAACCACACTGATGGAGGCCAGACCCTGCTCCCCGGTCGCATTGGGAAGATCATTTCTGGCCACCCTCACACCCAGGGGCTGTAGTTAAGCATAAAGCGGTGGGGATGCTCTTCTCCCGGCTCACTTCCATGTACCCCTCTGGTCCTTCCCCAGGACACTGCTCAAGAACTCCCCTCCCAACCTGTACGAGAGGATCCGGCAGATCATGGACTCACTGGAGGAAATGCTGCAGAGCAGCCCTGGGCCCTGTGGTAAGCCCTTTTTTCCCCTGACGCATCTCCCCCAGGGTGGGCCAGCAGGATTGGAGCACCCTGAGACCCATCACAGCCCAGCGTCCATCAACACTAGCTCTGCTGACAGCCCCCACCTCTGCTGGCAGGGCACCCACGGTGGCTTAGGTCAGAAGTAGCCCTGCTTAGAGAGGTCTGCTCTCTACCAGCCCACCCCATCCTATGGGGCAGAAGCAGGTTTGAGGGGATGTAGCTCCCCAGAAAGGAACAGTGTCCACCTGTGAGAACATGCCGTGGATGCTTCCACCCACCTCACAGAGCATCACCGCAGAACCAGGGACTCTTCCTGTAGCCTGGTTTGGAGTAGGATACCTCCATTACCATAGAATCATAGAATGGTTTAGGTTGGAAGGGACTTTAAAGGTCATCTAGTTCCAACTCCCCTGCCATGGGCAGGGACACCTCCCACTAGACCTGGTTGCTCACAGCCCTGTCCAACCTGTTCTGAACACCTCCAGGAATGGGGCAGCCATAGCTTCTCTGGGCAACCTGGGCCAGTGCCTCACCACCCTCACAGTCAAGAATTTCTTCCTCATATCTAATCTAAATCTCCCCTATTTCAGGTTAAAACTGTTCCCCCTCGTCCTATGGCTCCACTCCCTGATCCAGAGTCCCTCCCCAGCTTTCCTGGAGCCCCTTTAGGGACTGGAAGGGGCTCCAAGGTCTCCCCGGAGCCTTCACTTCTCCAGGCTGAACAACCCCAACTCTCTCAGCCTGTCCTCACAGCAGAGGTGCTCCAGCCCTGGGATCATCTGACCTCCTCTGGACCTGCTCCATTTCCTTATGTTGGTGTCCCCAGAGCTGGAGGCAGCACTGCAGGGGGGTCTCACCAGAGCAGAGCAGAGGGGCAGAATCCCCTCCCTCACCCTGCTGGCCACGCTGCTGGGGATGCAGCCCAGGATGCGGGTGACCTGCAATGCACCTTGCAATGCAGTGCACCTTGCCTGGTTATCTACAGGAATCAAGCAAAGCCAGCTGCAGCCCCTGGAGTTGTGTGATCACTTTTGGGCTGGCAGTAGACCAAATGGAATACTCTAGCCCCTTTGAGGAGGGAAGGGAGAGCCTCTACTATCCTTCTCCTGCTTTCTGCCCTCCCCAAAGGTCTTCTCCATGTTCCTGTGGGAAGGTCTGCCACCAAGACTGCCTTCTCTTTGCAGGGGGGTTTTCGGAGACCTACGCTGCTTTATGTGATTACAATGGCTTTGCCTTCCGTGAGGAGATCCAGTGGGTAAGCTGGTTTGTCCCATGGAAAAGAGACAATGGCAGCGTATCACTTGGCAGGCAGGGAAGAAGGATGCTCAGAGGGCTGCTGGGGCTGGGAACCCCACTGGGACCCAGCCATAACAGAACCAGCTGTCCCCTCTTCCTCTGGGACACTGAGTCCAGCTCACCTCTCCCCACACCCTCGTTCCCACCAGCCTGGGGGTGTGTTGCCTTCTTCTGGCCAGTCCCTGCAGAAGGGGTCCAAGACCCACCAAGATGTCCCACCAATGTGGGACATGTGCCCTGCCAGCCATGGCGCCAGAGGCGGTTTTAGGCTTGGGGTTTAGGTGAGGGGCTCCCCAGGGGGAGGGTCCCCAAGGCTCAACTCCCTCCAGCAGAGCGAGGCACCCGAGCCCTCCCCAGGACCAGGTGCTGAGCCTGACCCATGTGTCCATCCATCCGGACAGGACGTGGACAACATCTACCACAGCCAGGACTGCCGGGAGTTCAACCTGCTGGACTTCAGCCACCTGGAGAGCCGGTGAGTCCCCCGGCCGTGCCGCATGCGGTGCCTCATGCCACGCCAGCACTTGTCCCCATCCTCCCTGTCCACAGTAGGGGTGGCTCAACACACTCCTCCACTCATGTCAGAAGCTTTTATTGCTTGACACGCTCCAAGGACACCACATCTGCTGGCTGATGCTCCCCCGCACCAAACACAATGAGCCCCGTCCCATGGGACAACAGCCCTGAGAGGCCAGGCAGTCTCCCCTGATCATTTTTAACACTTAAATAAGCCTGCAAGCTGTTTACAGAGGTGAAAACTGAACATCACGGTGGCTTCTGGCAGCTTGTGGCTGTCAGGTGTTTCCCTATGCAAAGCAGCCAATGCTGCTCCCCCTCACATATACACATATACATAACAAATAGCTGTTCCGGGGTTATAACCTCATAGCGGGGCCGTGAGCTCCGGCTGTGCCTGGATTCGTGCCCATGGGGCTCAGCCACGTCTTCATGCTGGGAAAGATGAAGCGAGGGTTCAGCTGAAACTTGTTTCCAGTCGAGCAAAACCTGTGTTGTTCTTTACACAAGAGCTCAGAATTAAAAAGAACAAAATTCCCAGAGATTTTGACAGAAGCATGAAAATATTTTGATTAATTTTATTTTCTTTGAGGGAATAATCTGGGGAAGCTGAGCTGTGTTTGTGGGTTGCTTTAAACTCATGGACCCTGGTTCTGCTCCGTTGAACACTGTGTTGGGTGTCTTGGGGCACCCAGCTGGGACCAGACTTGGTTCAGCCTGGCCCCTGACTCCCTCATCCTTCTCACTCTGCAGAGACGTGGCACTGAGCATTGCCGCCTTGTCCTTCAACCTGTGGTTCACCAAGCTCTCCTGCAAGGACTTCAGGCTGGTGAGTGCTGGCACTGCGGTGCTGGGCGTGCCAGAGATGGCCAGGTTTCCAGAATGCCTTTCTTCTCCCCTGCCAGAACCAGGAGATTTCGGAGCAGCTGCTCTATATGCTCAGCAAATCAGTGATGCTGGAGGAGCTGGTGCTGGAAAACAGCGGGTTGAAAGCGTAAGCAAAGGCGTTGCAGGGCCTGGTGTGGTAGCAAGCAGGGTCTCAGCAGCCCAGTTCTGCTCCTTTCACATGTGTGGAGTAGTGGGGTCCAGGGACTCCCCACGGCCAGGGGGATATTGGTGCCCCATCCCCTCCTCAGCATGAAGCTCACTGGGAGCAGAGACACCCCCCCCATAGCCTGGAGGCCAGCAAGCATCACCCACCCTTGGAGATGCTCTGCTGGCTCCTCAGATGGAGCCAGCTCTGCCACATGGGCAGGAGCTGGTGGCACATCCCCATAAGGCTACAGGGTTGGCAGCTGTGTCTCCTGGAGGTGGCCGCGGCTTGGTCAGACTAGTGGCCCTTCTCCCCGCAGTGACTTTGCGCAGAGGATGGCCCAGGCACTCAGCAACCATCCTGACTCTGTCCTGCACACCATCAACCTTGCTGGCAACCAGCTGGAAGACAGAGGTACCCAACTTCTGGGCTGGGATGAGTTTCCACCCCTGAGAACTGATGTTCAGCTCTGGATCCTACTGGCAGCTGCCCCCCGCCCCAGGGGCTGTAGCTCGGGGTGGGACAGACACCCGCCTGCGCTGGTGTGGTCACTCAGGGCTCTCTGCTCTTTCATCAGGGATTGTTGCCTTCAGTCGGCTCATGGAGAAGAGTCCCAAGGGTCTGCAGAGCCTCAGCTTGGCCAGGACGATGCTCAGTGCCAAAGGTACAGCCCAGCATCCCGCTCCCCATCCAGGTAGTGTTGGGAGGTTGGGCACAGCGGTGCTTGGGGACAAGCTGGCACCAAAGGGCTGACTGGAGGGACTGCAGGGACACCTTCAAAAGGGCATCTTCAAGGATGTGATGTCCTGCTGCCCCAGCTGTAGGAAAGTGCTCCTTCCTCTGCTCCACGGCTCTTGCTGGTGGAGGGGTCCCATGGGCATCCATCTCTCCCCCTCTCCTCGAGCAGGGATGAGCACGTTATGCAAAGCCCTCGCCGATAACAAAGCCAGCGGATCCTCCCTCCGGCACTTGGACCTCTCCAGAAACCCCGGCACCCTGGCTGGGGATGACATCAGCGTGAGTGTCTGGGCTGCAATGGGGTGACACCACCCAGGCTCTGTCCCCTACATGGGCTCGATGGCTTTGGTGCCCTGGGGTCTGCACCCTGCCTTACAGCACCCCAGGGAGGGGGAGGTCATGGCTGCAACACCTCCCTGCCTACCCAGGGGCAGTTGGGGGATGCACTGGGAACATCCTAATGCACGTCCTCGTGGGAGGGTGGGAGATGCCACCTGGAGCAAGGAGGCATCCCAGGACCGAGCAGCATGGAGCTGGGTCCTGCTGTACAGGATTCCTCCCTGTGCTCAGCAGGAGAGAGCAGGCAGGCTGGGATTCCTGGGCTGCAGGGTGCTGGGTAGGCGGGGCGGGGGGTCAGGGTCCTGGGCAAAGCTGCTGAGCCCTCTCTGCCTGCAGAACCTGCATAGCCTCCTCCACCAGTGCCACTCACTCTCCCACCTCATCCTGGCTGGCACAGACTGCCCTCTGGATGCTGTGAGTACCCACACAGGGGGTCCTGGCAGTGAGCCCCTGCCCTCAGCACTCCCTCCCAAAACCCTGCCGTGCTGCTGGGACGTGCTGCCACCTCATCCCAGCTGGTATGGGGCTGCAGAGACGGAGCGTGCGTGGGGCAGCCAGCCAGCCCAGTGATGCCCTGCTCCATGCCCACTACCGTGAGTGGGTTGGGGAACTTGGGGTTCAGCAGGAAGAAGAAGGGAGCCCCAGCATGGGGCAGAGACCCCCTTAGCACCCCCCGCAGCTCATCCCATACAATCACCCATCCCTCCCTGGTCTGTGCAAGGGGCTGCAGCACCAGCTGGGTCCTCTTTGACATGGCTCGCATCCCCACCCCGGCAGCTCTTTGGAGCCCTGGTCCACGGATGCCACACCAGCCTCGTCCATCTGGATCTCTCCAAAAATGTGTACTCCCACAAGTAAGCCCCCGGGGTGGCGGGGAGGGGAACATCAGTGCTGGACAGTAGATGATGCCACGTTGTGCCCATCCTTTTCAGGAGGGTGAAAACCATCTCCCCTGACATCAAAGAGTTTTTCAGCCAGGCCTGTGCCCTCAGGCACGTCTCCCTGGCAGGTACCAAGCTGCCAGCAGATGCTGTAAGGTGAGGTGGGGCTGAGAGTCCACCAAAGGGAACGGATTTGGGGTGAGCATGGTCCAGGGGGACCTCGCTCAGGGCTCTGCATGTTGAGAGGGCTGGTGGGGAGGATGGATGGGGCTGTGAGAGGCAGAGCTCTAGGAAGGATGTCTTCTCCAGCACTCAGCTCCCACTGCCTGGACCTTTGGAGGTGGCCCACAGTGGGTGCTGGTGCCCCTGTTGCTCACACTGATGGATGGCTTTGGTGACTTTTCCAGGGCACTGCTGCAAGGTCTAGCAGACAACAGTCACGTCAGTGACCTACACCTGGATCTTAGCAACTGCGAGGTGAGGGGCCAGCACCCATGGGTGCCGTCAGTCCAGCCGGGGGGTCCCATTGCGGCAGTCAAGGGACGACAGGGCACTCACTCCCTGTGTGGGAAGGTCCATGCGCTATCCACCATGGGGCTGGTGTGACATTCCCGACGGCAGGATCTCGTTTGCAGGGCTCAGCGCCTCCTCTTGTACTGATATCTTGCTGTTTCTTCCAAGCTGAGATCAGCGGGGGCCCAAGTCATCCAGGATCTCATCCCTGACGCCAGCTCCATCAGTGACCTGGACTTGTCTGATAACGGTAGGTTGCTATTTCCCCAGGTGGGTGAACATCTTCTCCATCTGCAGGTCCAGCCACCGTGGGCTGTTTGGCAGAGGCCAGCTCAGCCTGAGCATCTTGTGAGCTTGTAGGAGTCCCCAGGGAGATGGGCAGGGTCTGCTGTGCTTGCCTGCATCTTGATTGTGTTGGGTAACGTTAAACTGCACTTGTCACCTGTAAAAGTCCTTCAGCAGCGACAGCGGCAGCGTTACAGGCTGTGTCTCGTGGGGATGAAAGGCACCCAATGGCTAGCAGTGGATTCCTGCCTAAGAAATTACCACCTCGTCACACTTTATGGATTTTTACGCCCAAAAGCAACTACCCGTCTGCCTTCCCCAAACCTTAAAGCAGCCTTGCTGAGATCTCACAGCAGACCATACAGTGCCTCGACAGCCAGATGGCTCTGGGAAAACTGACGTGTCTTGAAGTCATTCAAAAACCTGTTAGGGCCACCAAAGCTCCAAAAGCTCACTCTCTTACTCAAAATCTCTGGCCAGCCATTGCCAAAATGTGTGCCTATTTTTGGCTTTCCCAGTAGAGCAGCTCTATGCAGGAGGGACAGACCCATGGGTGGGTCTTGGTGCCTCTTGCCCTTGGCTGGCAGAGTGGCTGGCCAAGCAGATCCCTGCCCTGTGGGAAGGATGTCACCTTGCTGAATTTCCCTGGGGATGCTGCAGCCATGAGGATGGGAGTACAGGCAGCTGCCTACAAGCTGTGAGAACTCCTCCCATGTTGTTCAGGGCGGTGGGGTTGTGATGGAGGGCATATCCCTGCGGGATGGCAGAAAGCAAGCGCCGTCTCTAGCTCCATAAGGGCTCCCTGTGATTCAGCACAGCCTTGGCACCCCAAATAGCAGGATTCCCCAGAGCGGGTCCTCATTCCATAGAGTTACTTCCCAGGGACCCTGACTCTGCACAGGTCTTTGGTCTCCTTGGGGGAGTCATGAAAAGGAGGAAGATGCTCAAGAATTGCCCCGGGCATCTCTCTACCATCCCACCGTGGCAGCTTGGTGACTCTTCAGGTCACACTTGGGGGACCACCTTGTAACGTTGATGCCACCTCTCTGGCCAGACTGCTTGGACCATCCCAGTGAATGTCTCCCATCTCTTGCAGGCTTTGACCCTGACATGGTGACACTGGTGCTCTCCATTGGCAGAAGCAAGTCCATTAGGCATGTCTCTCTGGGGAAAAACTTCAACATCAAATCCAAGTAAGTGCAAAGTCACAGCACCCAGGCCAGGAGCCATCCTGGCACTGTGCACCCAGCTTGCCTGTCTCTCCCCATCCAAAACCATGGACTAGTTAGGAATGCCAGGGGTTGCCTGCCCGTCCTGCCTGCTCCAAACCAACGGGGAGCCTGGGGCCATGGAGGGACCATCACCTGCTCCTGCCACCATTGCTACGGGACCGCAGGTGCTGCAGGGACAGGGCGCAGCCTCAGGCAAGAGCAGGATGGAGGACAAAGCTCTGCCAGCTGCCCCTGTGGCCCCAGGGGACGCATGTCTAACCCTCCTCACCTCTCCCACAGGGAGGGGCTGGTGGACGTCCTGCACCGCATCGTCCAGCTCACCCAGGAGGATGACTGTGTAAGTCCAGCCTGCCCTCAATCATCCCACCCACACCCTCGCTTGCCCTCAGCCACCACCATGCAGCCTCCGTGCCAAGATGCCTTCCAAATCCCACCCAGCACAGTCTGGGAGCAAATCTCCCTCTCTCCCTCCCACTGCCATTCAAATTCTTCTGCTCTTATTTTCCTCTGTCTGAACCAGATGCTCAGACAGAGAAGCGAGAGCTGTTCCCACTCATCTGGGAAAACGGGAGCCTGCATCTGGCCAAAGGCACAGAAGAGATGCTTGGTGTAACCTGGCTGCAGCCCAACTTTCCAAAAAAACCTCTTTCCTCCTTGCTGCCTGCCAGGCATCTGAGCTAAATCCAGGGTGTTGCCTAAGCACCCGTTGCCCTCCTTTTTTGGGAGTTCAGCATGACTTGGGCTCCTGAAAGCCACCACTGCGCAGCCACCAGCCCAGCATCTGCCAGTCAGGGATGGAGGCTGTGTCTGCAGTGGTGACATTCATCTTGATGTGCGTCCTGGCCACCTCTCCCCCTCCTTGTCCCCTTTCCAGCCTCTTCAGTCCCTGTCTGTGGCTGAATCACGTCTCAAGCTGGGAACCAACGTCCTGCTGAGCGCCCTGGGCAGTAACACCAGCCTCATCACTCTGGACATCAGCGGCAACGCCATGGGGGACACAGGAGCCAAGATGCTAGCCAAGGCCCTGCAGATCAACACAAAGCTCAGGTAGCAGCAGCCCATGTCACCCTGTGGGTGCCCTTCCCACCTTCTGCCGGGTAGCCCTGATACGATGGTCCTGGTTGTGATGCTGATGCCATCAGAGGAGGCTTATCATGGCTTCTGGTGGCCATGGATGCAGCCCTGGACCATTCCTGGTGCTGTGACTGTATCATGCTCTCATGACAGACATCTGGCAGTGCTGGAAGGGGACATGTGAAGGACAAGAAAACAGCTCAGTCCCTGCCCTGGCACTTGCCAGCTTTTGCGCAGCCCAGGATGCTGCAGCTGGACCTCTGCAGTCACTGCCCTCACCCCTCGCTCAGGCATCAGTTCCTAAAATGCCATTTTTTGACCACATTGTGCCCACAATGGTAAGGCAGGGATGTCTGCAGGGGACAGGGAATAGGGAAGGGTCCCCCAGTCAGGGCTGTTGCTCTGGGGGATGTCTGCCCCTGTCAGCAGGACAGTGTCTGCCTGGCCGTGTCCTCCCTGCCCTTCCTTCTCTCCAGGCAGCTCCTTACAAAGTCCAAGTTTAGGTTTTGAATATTGAGGTTCAGATTTTTAACCCCATTTCCAGGCTTTCTGGTGCCTGGGGGTCAGCCTTGGCCTCACTTTTCCTGGCACACTGCAGTGCCTGGTGGGTGGGCACCCGCCTTGGGCCTGGGTGGGTGCAGGCAGGGCTCACCCATGTCCTCCTCTTTGCAGGACCGTGGTTTGGGACAGGAACAACACAACTGCCCATGGGCTCCTGGAGGTAGCTCAAGCTTTGGAGAGGTAAGGAGGGAGCAGCTTGGTCTTCCTGACTTGCTACCATCATGGAAAAGAGTCTCTAGCATCAGGATGTCACTGCCCCCAGGGCCTCTTGTCCCCTCGAAGCAGCAAGTGCATCACACAGTCGCGTGCAGGTCCCAAAGGAGTTGGTCAATGGCTTGGGTCTTGCAGCCAGCAAAGCAACCTGCCACCAATTCGGTGATAGCACCTTTGTTACCAACCTCAGGGTCTCCTCTGGGCTCTGCCTCCCAGCCCAGCACAGCCCCACATCACCCACAGCAGCTCCAGCAAGCCTGGGGAGGAGGATCTGCTGTTGGTGGAGGCATGAGGCTTTTCTCCCTCCCCATGAAAGATGGCTAGAAGTTGTCCACCTGCCAAGCACACCATCAAGTCTGATGTTTGGCCATGCAGGTTCTCTGGAGGTCTGAAGAAAGAGGGGAGTGGATGGAGAGCCTGCGCGGGTGGTCACTGCTGGCCGGAGTTTGACCATCCCCATCTCCAGGGCTAGACCCTGGGGCAATGTCCAGGCTGCTGTTGGGTGGGCCCTGGACCGATATCATGCCTGTGGGGATAAGCCGATATCATGCTTGGTGGGGATGAGCCCTGGGAGGCAGAGGGGTCCAGCAGTTCCTGCTCACCCCCACGCTGCCTTGCAGGAATTACACTCTCAAGTCGATGCCCTTGCCGATGAGTGACGTGGCGCAGGCGTACCGCAGCAACCCCGAGAAAACAGAGGAGGCAGTGCACAAGGTAGGGGAGACGTGGGTTGAGTGCCGCAGGGCTGGGTGCCACCGACACCCTGGCTGCTCACGGCCTCTTGCCTGCCATGCAGCTCCAGTCCTGCCTGACAAGGAATCAGCTGCGGCGCACACTGCCCGCACAGACCTTCCGGCTGCAGCAGGGCATCCTCACCACCTCTTCTGAACAGGTTTGCTAGCCAAATTGCTGCATGGGGCTGCCCTCCCCTGCCCCAACCAACCCTGGCTAGCTTGTGTGAGCTCTTGCAAAGAGCACAAACCCCTTTTCACCTTTCCTGAGCAGAGGGCAGAGCAGTCCAGAGGATGAGTGGGGCTAGGCAGAAAGGATATCTCCAAGGAACTCTCCTGGTTGCATCCATGCGTTTCATGCATACGCATGGTATCTCGCTGCTATGCTACCCCAATGCAGTGTGTTCCCTGCTCCCTGTGCACCCTTGCAAGCAAATCCCTGCCATGTGTCATCCCCGGTTATCAGGCAGGGATGCTCTGAGGGCTGTAACCTGCCTGTTCCCTAGCTTGCCCCATCAGGCAGCGCCAGCACATCCTTCTCTGGGAAAGTCACAGCAAGGAGGGGAACTGGCAGTGCTGCTCTGGCATTGGTGTGTGATGCAGCCTCTCCACGCTCCAGATGGTGAACGAGATCTGCCTGAGTGTGCAGAAGCACATCGACATGCTCAGCGCCTGCTCGGGCAGGGAGGCAGAGGCGGACATCCTCTGCGCAGAGGAGGCCATCAGAAACGCCAACCTCTCCATCAGCGTGAGTCCACTGGGTGGGGGAAACCCCTCAACTCGCCCAGCTTCAATTTGGGATCGAAGCGGGTTATTGATTAGTTAATAACATAATGAACCAGCAGTTGGGGAACAGCAGAATTGTCAATGCAACAGATACGCATCAGTGAGCTCTTGCAAAATGTTAAAGAACAGCTGCGAATTTCTGAATCCTCTTCTAAATCAAGTCCCAAAATGTTCTTAATCCCCCCCACCTCCATGCACACAGGTGTGTGCACACTCCCCCGGGAACAGGGGGTTGCAAGGGTACCTCCTGCTTGTGCCCCTCTCCTTGGTGGAAGTGGGTGCTCCAGCTTTGGGCACACCTGGCAACCCACAGATGCCCACACTGGTGAGAAACACTCCCTGCATCCCCGGGGGATCCCTCCTTGGGGCACCCTCATCCCACCCCAGCTGGTCGCAGCTCAGCCATGAGGATGCTCCATCAGCCCATGATGAAGGCCACCACGTTGGCTGGGCAGCTCCTGGCACTGTCAGCCCTGGCTTGATCCTCCTGGTCCTGCTTCTCTCTGTCCATCGCACCTTTCCTCCTCCTCCTCTACTTCTCTTCAAACCACCTCCTTTTCCTTTTTCCCGACTCTCTTAGCAGCCCCTCAGGTACTTAATCCAGTGGAGGTAGGATTTCAGAGGACAGTGCTCATGGTGGAAAGGTGGTGAACGGGATAGGAAAGGATCTCTCCTGATGTGGGCAGCAGCATGGCTGGGCATGGGGGGGAAGGAAGGTCAGTGAGTGTTGGGGAGCAATTGAGGGTCCGACTGGGGGGACACAGGGACCATGAGGGACCCAGCAAAGCCAGGAGGTCACTGGGTCCCCCCAGCTGATGCTCTTCCATGGGGCAGCCATGGATGCAGGCTGTGCATGGAAAGATGGAAAGCAAGGATGAAATGCCATGGGATTAGCCATGTTGTCTCTCTTCCCACGGCAGATCCTGCCCCTCTTGTACGAAGCGGGAAACACCCCGTACCAGAATGGCAAGCTGCAGCACAAGCTGGAGTGTCTCATGGAAGAAGCGTCGCAAACCTGTTGCCGGGAGATCCAGGTGGGCACCCGCGGGGAACTGCCTGTGGTACAAGATGCTCATCAGCCTCAGCCTGAGGATGAGGGACATGGTGTCTCCAGGCAACCACGTGAATCCTGATACGAAAGACACTAAAAACTCTCCTTTCCTCCTCAAACTTCAGGCGATCATGCAGGCAGCGCTGGACACGGCACACAGTCTCTGCCCGGCTGTGGTGCAGAAGAGCGGGGTCAGGGACCAGCTGGTCAATGCCATGTCAGAGCGGATCTACCTCCAGGACCACCTCAACCTCAGCACTGTCCTGGACCAGATGGTCACCGATGTCTTCAGCAAGCTGAAGTGGGTGACATGCCATTCTTCTGGAGCCGAGGGCACCCTCTGAGTGCCATGGCCGAGCACTCATCTCCCCAGCAAGGCTCTCCCTGCGGGGGCTGGCCCATAGCTTGCAGGGGTGGTAGGTGCTGGCACTCACACACTTCTCTCTGCTCCCAGTGAAATCAAGCTGTCTGTCACAGCCGCCGTGGCCGACTGCATTGTGGATGCCGTGCTGGGAGACCTGACTGTTGCCCAGTGCAAGCTGGTGAGCACTGGGGGCTGCCAGTACCTGCGGGATGGGGATGAGGGACTGGGATGCAGAATGGGGGTCTGGCTACCCTGGCACTGCCTGAGTGCTGGCCACTGCAGTGACCACAGACTTGCTGTCCAGGAAGCAGGACAATTCCCACCCAGCCTGGTTTTCCTCCCAGATAAGCCCCTCCAAGTGCAGTCACTGCAGCATTAATGTCCTGAGTGAAGTCCAGGAGCTGCTGCGTCGTGGACGGTGCTAGGGTGAAGCCAGGCACCGGCCGCTTGTGCACCAGGGCAGGAGTGGGGCAGCTGCACCGGGGCCAGCAGCCAGCTAATCAGGCCTAAATCCGCTCACAAATCCCAGCTGCGGGTAGGGAGCAGAGCAGCACAGAGCATGCAGGGCAGCTGGGTGTGCTTCAGCCCCTGGGATAATTTAAGCACTTCCTAATGGTTTTAGGCAGAGAGCCTCCCCAAGCTGGGGCTCGACCTCCCGACGCTGCTGCCGGAGCCAGCTGAGGACGATGCTGCTGCACTGGCGAGGGGCAGGAATCCTTCGGACCTCGCTGTGGAGGAGGTAGGGTCCTACCCGGCTGCCACCGCGTGGTGCCCATGCTGTAACCACCTTTTATCCACCTTACCGATGATGCTGGGCTTAATGACGCTGCCTCTCTGGGTGTGAGCACCCCCAGCACCCCCCCAGGGCAGTGCTAAGGCAATTAGTGCTGGGAAATGGGAGCGTTAGCCTGCCCAGCCATGCTGCCTGCCCTGCTGGCACCGGGAGCGTGTCCTTGTGGTGGCCAAGCTGGTCCCGGCCACACAGGCTGCCCCTCTGGCCGGCCATTGCTTTGGGACCTAGGAGCCAGTGCAGCCTGGGATCCCAGCTGGGAAAGCATCCCATCCAGCATCGTGCCGGACCAAGAGGAGGGGGTGCAGTTCTGTGGATGATGGAAGGATTGCACCCATCACTGGGTGAAGCCTGGCTGGCTCCGGCTGCTGCAGGATGCTGCTTGCCATGGCCAGCTTGTCAACGTCAAACTCACCACCGTCCCTCTCTCCCTGCAGTACAAGATGGCCCTGCGGAGGAAAAACAAGAATTTCAGGAGCATTCGGCCCACGCCAACCGTGAGAAGTAAGGTCACCATGCGGCTTTCCCTTTGCCACAGCTCACTAGTGCCATGCCACCTCTGCAGGGGCCGATGGGCAGAGCTGTCGTCAGTGACACTACAGGCTGTGGGCAGTGCCTGGCAAGGGTCTGGCCCCTTTGGAGAGCCTCTCCCGGTGCCATGGTGTGGCTCTGCAGGCAAAGTTCACCTTGAGCTTGTTCTTGTGCTGGTTTTGGGGATCGGGGAGGGTCAGCTGGCTCAACACCCATGGGCAGCAGGGTAAATGCCCTGAGCTCCCTCCCCACATAGCCAGGCAGGGGTGGGAGGTTTTTCAGTGACTCTGGATGCTGTAGCATCTCCCCCTGCCATCCCAGGGACCACCCTGTGCATGGGCATTGCCCACCCATCCGGCACCCCTGGGGACCTGGCAGAGGGGAGGAGATGTCGCCCACGGGTGCTCCTGCTGCTGAGCTGCCCCAGGCTTCTCTGCTGCTAGTGTTGCCCCACGGAACCCTGCATGCCCGCGGGGCGGGGCAGGATCCAGGGGGAGTCACAGGCAATGAGCCACTGATGGGCGACTTCTACTTTTCAGGGCTTTGGTTGTGATGTGCATTTGGTTTTGGGTGAAGCAGAGCTTGTGTTGCACCCCAGCACCTGCCACAGGGGCCACCTAATGTCCCTAAGCCCAGCAGGTCCTAACCCCCTGATGGCCCCGAGCCCAGCAGCATCCTGACCCCATCCAGGGTCAGGATGGGGAG
>VFFE01009107.1:1171840-1188700 GCA_008921705.1 Burhinus oedicnemus
TCCTTTTCCTGCTGCCTGTTGGGAGATGCCGAGCGGTGGGAGCCAGCAGGGGGGAACGAAAAAACCTGCAGAGTTTGGGCGCAGAGGGCTGGTGTGTTCGGCAATGGCTCCAGCTGCCTCTTTCCTCCTGTGCCCAATTTGCTCCCCCATCCCAACCAAAACCCTTCGGCCCTGAAGTGCCGGCGGCTGCCGCGGCTCCTGGTGATGCTGGTGGTGCTCTACTGGCTGTGGTGGGGTGGGTTTTGCCTCCCCACCCCCTGCAAGGGGCAAGCACCTGGGGATCCTGCCTTGGCAGCCCCCTTCCCAAAGGAAAAGTAACTTTTGGGTGGAGAGTCCAGCTCTGTCACTGTCCCCAGGGCCGGATCCTGCTGGCATCACCTTGTCCCCACGCCACCGTGATGCAGCTGGATCCTTCCACCTGACAGAAAACCCTGGCTTGCACAGCCATGGTGGTGCTTGACCTTGGACCATGGTGGGACCAGCGCTGCTACGGGACTGGAGGAGAGGCAGGAGCTGGTGAAGGCTGGCAGGGGCCAGACAGGGCCTGGGGACCATCACCTTGGCACATCTCTCCACAGTGGGATGGGCACCCAGGGTTGGCCAAGACTTGAGCGAGGCTGGGCTTTGATGGATAGGATGTGACAGGGAGAGCAGAGCTCGGATGGCTGGAACAGCTTCTGAGCAGCATCAATCCAGCTGTAATGAAAAGTCATTATGGATTGAAATACCACCAATGAGGGAAGCACCTCCCTCTCGTCGATAGGAAGCCACCAATGTGGTGCCACATGCCGGGGTGAGGAAGGTGCTGTGGAGGAAGGCTTGCCCATGTCATGGACTGTTTTGCCATGGGTGGTCTTCGTCCAGGCTGTGGTGGCACTTCAAGCTGGACTTGAGGATGGGCACCAGCCTTGAAGGATGCAGATGTGGGTCACAGAATCACCAGGGCTGGAAGGGACCTCTGGAGCTCATCTAGTCCAACCCCCCTGCCAGAGCAGGTTCACCTAGAGCAGGTTGCACAGGATGGTGTCCAGGCAGGTCCACACAGGGCACCCTCTCCATCACCCACTAGCAGCAGCCTGGGTGTCCCTTCCCTGGGGCTCGGATGGAGGAAGTGTCCCAGCCAAAAGGCTTCTCCCACAGGGACAAGCAGGGTTGGAGACCTGGCCCAGCTCTAGGAAGGGCTTTAGCAGGATTTGCCATTATGTATCATCAAGGAGGGTCAGAGGCACCTTAGCATCGTGGGTGCCTGAGTGTATATGGATGCCATACCCCAGCCACCATGCTGGGGAGCCACCAGCACCCCAGACGTGGCACCCAGCGGGGTGCAGGGGCCTGGCAGCTGAGCTGCCCTGCCTGCACAGTCAGGGTGAGGGGCTGGCAGGAGTCCAGGGCAAGCTGGAGGTCCTGATGCCCCAGGGATGTGGCAGGATCGGAGCTGGGCTGCAGCTGATAATACCATGCTTTGGCTTTTGTGCTGGATGCACGGAGAGACAGAGGGTGCCAGCACCCATCCTGCTCAGGCACCCACCTGTGGGTGCACAAGCATGGGTGGCACGTGTTCATGAGTGGGTTCATGCAGGTGCAGCCCGTGGCCTGCGAGAACAGTGAGGACAGGAGCATCACCCGTGTGGACGAGGGGCTGGAAGACTTCTTTGCCAAGAGGCTCATCACAGAGGAGCTGCCGTAAGCCCAAGGGGGGGGGTCCCTTGCACCCACCCAGCACCCTGGCACAAACCCCTCCCCAGGATTTCACCTGCCCTGCAAACGCTGCTGGTCCCAGTGCCGAAGGGATGCTGGGGAAAACATCCCATCTTATGGCAGACACCCAGCTTGTGCGTCCCCCCAGGGCATCGCCAAGACCGGTGGGAGAGGGCTGGGATGGAGCCATGGGGTGCAGGATGCGGCCACGACCCCATTCCCACAAGCCTGGGGAGAGGCTGTGGGGTTTGTCCCATAGCAGGGAGGCAATGGGGCGGCACCTATGGGGTCTCATGCTGGGAAAAACAGGGACAGCATCATCTCCAGTGGGGTGTTTGGTATCTGGATCCATCCCTTTGGGGTAGGCAGGGAGGCAAAAATGATCCCTAGTCCTCGGCAGCCCAGAGCTCACCTTTTCCAATCTCTCCCCAGCCCCATGGCTCCAGAGACCTGCCTAGGATCAGCCCCTCTGGTCCCCTCCGGCTCCCGCACCCTCAAGAAGAAAATTGGGAATTTTTTTGCCTTCAAGAAACCCAAATCCAGCCGGGGCTCGAGGTGTGAGAAGGAGCCTGAGGGTGGCCTTGCCGCCCCCAGGAGCAGGCGCTCAATGCTCAGTGACATTTTACGGGCCCCCAGCAAGGCGGGCGAGGCGGGCAAGCTGCTGAGTAAATCGGAGGAGGGGAAGCTCACTGCTGAGCCCCGGGCAGAGTCTGAGCACTGCCAGACCCCCGACTCTGCCCGCAGGATCCGGCCCAAATACTCACGGGAGGGTAAATCCCAGTCGCTCATATTGCTGTCTGGGGAGAACGAGGATGCGCTGGGGGTCAGGCATGACAAGGTAAGCACTGTCACCAAGCCGCCGCCACTGCAGACTCTGCCGTTTGGCTCGGCTGATGGGTGCTACTCCCACCCAAGGGTGCTGGTGTGGTGGGGTCAGCCAGGCACTGCAGGGGGACATGGGGACATCGGAGTCTGGGTTGTGGCCATGCCTTGGTCTCCCAGGGGCACAGCTGGGGTTGGGGAGCCGGGTGACCCGCTGGCAGGCAGGTGGGTGCTATGGGTGCTGTGTCTGGTGCCGTGCCCCTGGTAAGGCTGCATCTGTCCTGCAGAAGAGGCACCTGGAGAAGAGCGAGGGGGAGCTGCCCGGCTCCTTTGAGCAGCGTGTGCAGGTCATGCTCCACCGCATCGGCGTCACCAAGGGCCCAGCCACCGAGGGCAAGAAGCAGCAGGTGGGGACTGGTTCTGCTTTTGGGATAGATCCTGCACCCAAAGAGCAGGTGGGAGGTGGTGGTCCATGGGGCTTGGGTCGCCCAGCTGGCACCGGCAGCACCCACCTCTGCCACTGCCCATGGCCTCTGTCTTGTCACCTAACCCCCTGCAAGGGGACTGATACCTGGGCTACTATGCGCTGCATGGTGTCTGTCTGTCCCTCCTTCCCTGGCATGCACCCATCCCCTGCAGCCGCCCCAGAGCCTGACAGCACCCTGCCCTCCACCACCCATCGTCCCCAAGGGTGCTGCCACCCTGACACCTTCCCTCACCAGGTTTCTTTCCCCTTGCAGAGCAAAGACAGTGAGATCAAGAAAGCCGGCTCAGATGGTGAGAGCCTGCGTCCTCCCCACCCTGACCCCCCCTACCCAACTGGGCACCCATGGGGTGGGCATGGGCAGGCCCCCTTGGGCTCCCAGCTGTGGGTTCCACCATGCCTCTCCTCGCTGGGTGCTGGTGGTGCTGGGTGGACCCCCAGCGTGCTGATGCCAGCTGGTGGCTTGTGCTTGCAGGGGACATCGTGGACAGCTCTGCGGACTCCCCCCCCTCCCTGAAGGCCCGCACGCACTCCATGTCCACAGGTGGGTCACCGGTGGGTGCTGGGGGTCACCAGTGGGAGCTGGAGGACTCTATCCCCTCCACTAGCACCAAGCAGTGCTACACAGGAACTGGAGCCAATGGGGAGCGGTGGGCATGGGCAGGGTCCATTGCACCCATGGGTGCCCAACCCTGGCGATGGCGGATGTTAACTCAGCCCCTAAGCTGATAGCCTTAGGCTTAGACGAAGGTACGAGAATAAAACGCTTCCCTGAAGCATGCGCCCGATTCAAACATTCCTTTTAAAAGGCCAAGGTAAGACAACCATCAGAACTGGGAATGCATGTATATACGGCTAGTCAAATCCCTGAAACAACAATTCCGTATTTTCAACAAGCCATACAATACCCCATGCACCTTACAAACATCATCCAAGATCCCAGCGCAAAGCTATCAGTTGGACTGGTCCCTGGGTTGGCTGCAGGCTGGGTCCCAGCACCAACTGCCATCCCCTGGGGCCATCACTTCCAGGCACCCACAGCTCTGCCCTGCCTTCTCTGCAGACGCACCCTTCCATAGCCCAGCCACCACGATGGAGCCCCAGCCAGCCTGGAAAGCCCTGGGGAGGCAGCTGACAGCCAAGACGCAGGGCGCCACCTCCGACCAGCTCCGGCACTCCTTTATCCTGGCCGAGGAGCCCGGGGGCCGGGAGGGCTGGAGCAGCAGCCTGCCACGGCCGGGGAGGAACATACCGGTGACGCTGCCGCGGAGGGTCAGCCACAGTGGGGAGGTGGGTGCTGCCAGCCTCCTGCCCGCACCGCCTGACACCGAAGGTAGGGATGCCAGTGGGGTCCTTTCTTCCATCGCTGGCGTGTTCCCAGAGCCCTTTGGGAATGGAGGGCAGCAGGGACCCAAGCACCCAGTGCTGGGTGCTGATGGGGGGGCTGCCGGCATGTCGGGTTGCTGCAGGCCCCCACCCATGGCACCTCCCTGCTGCTTTTCCAGACAACCAGCTGACGCCGTGGCTGGCAGTGCTGTGGGGAACCGGCCGCCGAGCTGTGTCTGTCCATGAGGAGCAGCTCAGGGAGCCCGAGTGCCCAGTGGAGCTGGGAAGTAAGTGGGGGCTGGAGTGGGACCCCGAACTGCCCTTGCACCCTGTGCTGGAGAGGGCAGGTGGTGGCACAGTGGCATCCCACATACATGGTGGTGCTGCCTGTTTCAGCTGCTGGGTGGCCACCCACGGTGCTGGGGTGATGGCATTGCCACACTGGGAAGATCCCAGTGGGGGGAACTTGGCATTGGGATCAGCTCTGGCAGCAGCCGGGCTGCCCGGGTTCACAGGCAGAAAGGGGGCAGAAGCCAGGTGACTGCGCCCCACCATAACGCAGGGCTGGGTTGTGTTTCCCCCAGCAGGCACCATCCCCCTGCGCCTGCGGCGGTCGCCCGTCTTCAAACGGCGGACCAAGCATGACTCCCTCCCAGAGCCAGAGGGTGAGCCCGGACCATCCTCGCATGCTGCAGGTGAGATGCGATGCTCCCTTTCCTTGCATCCCTGCCAAAGCGGGTGTTCAGGTACGGGGCAGGGGGGGAGAGTTCCCCCCCACACTCACGCCAGCACCTGTGACCTAGGTGCAACGCCACAGGACTGGCCCCGTGCTGGGCTGAAGGAGTCGCAGGCTGGAGTGGGTGCTGAAGGCGAGTGGCCGCACGCCCTGGCACAAACTGTTGCGAATGCACAAGACTCAGCAGCCGTAGACCAAAGACGCTCGGTGCCAGCCCAGGGGGAGCCAGCCCTGGGAGAGTGAAGCCCCTGCATGCCACCGCACTGTTCCCAATAAAACCCTGCAAGCAAGCGCGCGGTACTGGGGTGATTAGCAGCTGGGGTGTGGGGTGCAGGTCTGCTCCCGACCAGGCTGCAGCTGCAGCGCTGACTTACAATGGCATCGGCCACCTTTCACTGTGGGGAACAGCTACCAGCATGGCCCAGGAGGGCTGGGATCGTGCTGGACCCCTGGGGATGCACCGAGTGGCATCACCTTCCCCGGATGGCCTCTGCCACTGCAGGGGGGGAAGCTGGTGATTTTAGGCAGGAGCGGGGCAGGCAGCGGCAGTGCTGGCAGCCAGACATTTTTAGCAGGCATTAGCAGGGCCCTTTCATCTCTCCAGCTCCTCACCCCACAGAGGTACCGCTCTCTCCAGCCCCCCCCAATACGCACGTTTCCATCAGCGGGACCACCACCCACGGCATTTCAGCACGCAGCTCTGCAGCCTCGCCATCCCTGCAGCTCTCCCGATGGCATCAGCATTACTCCAACACCCAAGAGGCTTTCTCCTGTCTCAACCTCTGCTCTGGACCAAATGCATTCCTTACACAGATGTTTACGACAAAGCAGCAACATGCTTTCCCCCCATCCCCCCCCCCTTTTTTTTTTTTAATACAAGAGCTGTGTATTTAGAAAATATACAATTTTTATTTTTAATTTCTACAGCATAACCCTGTGGGATATTTTTTCTAACAAACAGTGCAGGACCCTACCTAAACCTAATCAGTAAAACCTCGAAACTCCTGTGCCGCCTTTGGAGTGGGGATCAAGTTGTGGGGCTTTTGCCATCACTGCCACACCTGCTATGGTGGCACCGGGTCACCTCTCGTCCCCGCTCACTGGGCCAGGATGTTTGGAAAGGAGAGAGAGAGAGAGGTGGGAGAGGGATGCCGGCTCATGCACAGGCGTCCCTGAACGGGTGCTTTCCACCACTCTCACTGCTGAGGGTGCTGGCCTCAAACAGGTCATGTCCCCAGCATCTCTGTAGCCAGGGTCTCTGCAGCCAGGCCAGCCCACTCAGTGGTTCCCCTGGGGACAGGGGTCTGGTGTCCCCATTCCCCTCCCCACCCCCAACTGCTCTTCCCAGGCAGCTCTAAATAATTTTTGCTGAACTGGTGAAGAAATGAAGGATGGGCTGGATTCAGGAGTCCAACTCCCTGTCCGTGAGTATCCAGCATGCCCACTTCAGCATCGCCTTCGAGATCCTGTGAAACCAGACCAGGGTGAGAAAGGACCCAGTGGGGGACACACTGCCACACGGCGATGCAGCCCGGTGATGAGGGGTAAGGCAGAGTTTGGGGACCTGTTGCAGGGATGCAAGCAACGATGCCTGCATCCCATGTGGCCAGCCATGGGGGAGGGGCACAAGGGACAGCCGTACAAGGCCATGGCTGCACTGACCTGACGGATCTTATCCGCTCGCAGAGCTCGGGGCTCGGTGCCTCGTATCTGTACTGGACTGGCTTCTCCTTCACATACTGCAGAAGCAAAAGGGAGGGTGAGCCTGGTCTGCCCCAGCTGCAAAGCCCACACCACAGCCCCACCACGCAGCCTGAGACCCCGGTATGCCTGGGAAAACTCTGGGGTCTCCCCCTCAATCCGTTCCTGCTCTTCCAATCTTATTTTACCTGGAGAGCTGGAAGATGCTCCAGCAAGTGTTGGTTCCCACCCAACAAGGTCACGGGCTCAATGACATCTTTGTGCCCCAGATCCTCCTTTGGGAGGGTTGCGGTCACCATCTATGTGCAACCCCCACCAGCCAAGTGAGAAAAGGCCTTGGGGAGGGAGACCAGTGGTGGGGGGACACAGAGAACCTCCCTGGGGACCACCCACCAGGGGACCCCACCAGCTGCTTCATCTTTACCGGTGGAAGAACTCTGTGCTGCTCTGGCCTGGAGCTGGGGCCGCTCACTGGGGATGCTTGCTCTTCCTCCTCCTCCTCCTCCTCGAGCTCCTTTCCATGGCGCAGCCCCGCCTCCTCCTTTCTGCTCTTCTTCGTGTGACGTGTGCTTAGGAACTCCAGACTCCTGCCCGTGTCTCTCCCCTTGCCCCACAGGGCACCTTGGGGATGCTGCTGCCCACCAAGGGCCGGCAGTGCCTGGCCATCTCCTGCCAGCAGCTTCCTCTTGGCACCCACAGCACCTCCTCTCTGGGTCCTGGTACAAGCCAGCCCATGCTTCAACGTATCTGGAGGGAAAGCTGTGCCACTGGAGTCCGCCTGCTCCCTGTGAGGCGTCCCTTCGGGCAGGGATTGCAAGCGGCTGCTGGGTGCAATGGAAAAAGCTGAAGAAAGAGATGGCAGGGTGGCCTCAGAGCCCCCCGATACCTCCGGGCTTCGAGCAGCACAGGGGGCATCGCAGGCTGCCTCTGCAGCTGACGTTGCCCGGGTGGTGCCGGTCTCCACCGGACTGGTATGGCTGTAGGAGCAGAGCAGGGAAGGAGAGGAGGTCGGCACCGGCTCTCCCTGTGGCAAGCCCTCAGAAGAGTCCTGGCTACACTGTTCCAGCAAGTCAGGGGTGTTGCTGTCGGCAGCCACATCTTGCTGGGTCTTCGGTGGAACGTCATGTTGAAAGGTCTTCTCTGGCAAGAGAAAACGCATGGTCAGCATGGGCGGGGGCAGGCAGCTGGTGGTGGAATCTGCCCCAGCATGTTGGGTTGGGCAGGAGAGCATTGGAGCTGGAATGATGTGGGCACAGGGCAACAGGAACACTACAGCAATACTTTTTGGCCGGGGAAAAGCAAGCCAGTATCCAGGAGGAGCTACATGGTCACTCAGTGAGAAAAGAGGGGGTTGTCTCCTGCTGTCAAGGCAGGCTGGATGCCCAGGGCCATAGGGACTCACCCTCTGAAGAGTTCAGGGTCAAAGATATTGGGGGAAGCCTGTTCCAGGGGTTGTCCAGGGACCCCTCCGAGCTCTCTGACAAGGCTGTTGACTCGGCGGCTGCAACGATCAAGTCAGGGGGTTGATTTTTGGCAAAGAAAGCAGCTGCCTGCTCCCAACCCTGCGGTGGCTACAAAGAACTGTACATGGGGTCTCGGACAGAGACAGCACTTGAGGGGAGCTCTGAGAGTCCTCTCCAACGACAACTGGGATGTACTCCAGCCAGACTCTTTCCAAGATCTCAGCCTGCCCCTCTGGCAGGCAGTGGAGAGGCAGGTGCTGCCCAGAGAGCAGGCAGCTAGGAGGAAGACTTCTCGGACACCCTGCACTGTCCAGGACAGCAGCTCTCTTCATCTCCTCCTCTACATGGAGCTCCTGCAGGTACTTCTGCAGCAAAGCTTGGTGACACCAAGCCCACTGAGGTGACACAAGCCTGGCAGGTGACTTAGGCTCTGTGATGGCATCAAAGGGACAAAATCACTCGTTCTGCTCCCAGTACAACAAACCGAAGCTCCTCAGCTTCAGGAGGCTGCAGGAACGGGACCATTCCCTGCCTGTTTAGGCAGGGCTGCAAGTCCTGGTCTCCCAAAGACCTGGCCGTGCTAGTACCTCCTCTGCTCAATCCAAAGAGAAGATGGGCTGAGCCAACTTTAGTGGAAAGTGCTACAAGGCTGGATGGGATCTGGAGGTCCCACTACTCACAGCTGGCTTGAGATACGACACTTGGGTCACCTGGCACCATCGTCTCATCGCCACTCTTCCTGGGAGTTGCTTCGCACGTGTCTGTAACAAAAGGGGCGCTGCTGGTCCCATCCTAGCACAGTGCACAGCCAGAGCAGAGGAAGTCTTCTTCCCACCCCACTGAGACCCTTATTTCACATGCTTGGATGCTGAACTGCCCACCTGCCTACCCTGCAGATGAAGCCACTGCACTGACCTGCCTTGGAAGCATCACAAGCAACTGCCTCCTCCTCAGGTGGGATCACGAGGATGTTGGCTGGGACCATGAAGACATCCTCACCCTGCTGAAATGAGACACATTACGTGGTTTTCACTGGGCAGTCCCAGATGAGATGCAGGAACCCATCCGTAGCTGGCAGCTGAACATCATCTCTCTCCCCAGTAAACTTCCAGCTCTGCCCACTGCCCATCCCCTTCCTTCTCCCACCCTTCCAGAGCAGGGTCCCCACCATGAACTGTCACAGCAGCCAGACTGACCTCTTTCTTGCGCTCTGCCTCCCACTGGGTAACAGGAACCTCGTCCTTCACCATCACTGGGGTCTCCTTGGGCATCCGTAAATCCAAGCATTCCTCAGCATTTTCCTTCAAAACCTCCAGCTGGTCCTGTCCCATGGCATCGATCAGCTGAGAGATGGATGGCTCTGGAGCAGGAACATGTGAACATCAGTGGAGAAAACACCTTAATTCAGGCAAGCCTCACTTGCAAATTCTTCTACTCTGCTGCATGACTGTCATGTGCACTGAAACTTGTGGAAACACATGAAATTCTGCCTTTCCTCTGCTTCTAGAAACTATCTTTCCTTTCTCCCCACAGGTCCTGCAGCAGCAGCATGCAATGGCCCACTTTAGCTGTCAGCTTTAGCTGTCAGCACCATCTTGTCCTGCCTTGGGCTTAGAAACATTGCCTTGTGAGATCTGGTCAGGTTTGTGCTACCTCCACCTAACACAGACCAAGCTGAGGAGAGCCAGGAGCTCTACCAGATGGCCAGAGCATCGTGTGCTCCCCGCAACCCTTTACCTGAGCTGGGAGCGTTCTTCAGCGCAAGACTCCTCCTGCAATGGCCAAGGAGAAGACAAAGCCTGGTTAGAGCTGGGGCACGTGCAGGCCAGCAGCCCTTTGCAGCTCTCAGTTGCAAATCAAGCACCCTGGCTTGGGAAGAAGAGGCTTGTGGAAGTAGCAGATTCCTGCTGGGTGCTGGATCTGGCCACCAGCCTCTGCTTAGTATCCCATGAATACCCATCAGGGAGCCCTGTTCCTGGAGATGGACTGATAGACACCCCTGAGGATCTCCCGAGTTGGGGCTCCAAGCATGGAGTGAAGAATGAGCTGTGCAGGGCTCACCCACCCGGCCATGCTGCTCACGGCTGGAAGAAGCAAGTTCTCCATGGGTGTTTCCTCCCAGCTCTGCCAGCTCAGAGGAAGAGGCTGGGTTGGAGAGCCCTCTGTGTCACCAGGATCTTGTTTTGCATGGTCTACTCAGCTCTGTCATGTCCTGGGGCACGGAGTCCCACAGGTTAACCAGGAGCTGCCATAACATGTGCCTGCCCTTGCCAGACTGCTCTAGCCCCACTCAGAGCTTGCATGCTCTCGTCATGGTGTCTGGATATGTTCCCCAGCAGTGGCCAGCCCCGTACTTACAGCCAGAGCTCCTTGATCTTCTGCAGCACAGAGGGCTCCTGGTTCCTGCAGCAAGAGAAGCTAGTTACTGATTCCCTTTGCACCCCCACCTTCCTCCACAGCTTGCGATGGAGACAATTCCTCTTTCAAAGAGCAAAAAGTCCCCACCACAGCCAGCTCACACCAGGATTCCCACGGTCAGCGCCGCTCCAAGATGAGGAAGCCACCCCCAGAGCTGAGCCCCCCACCCGCCCCGTGGCCCATACCCATCGGATGACTCCAACCTCTGCCTCTCCATGGGCAGCACGATGAACCGCTGGGCTGTGAGGTAAAACTCGCAGTCCTCCTGCAGGGAAGACAAGAGTCTGTAAGGCACCTCTGCAGTCCCACCTCCTGTCCCACCTCCACCAGGGCCAGTGAGCACCCACACACCCACCCCAGCTCTGCCACCAACCCTCCAATCTCCAACCGAAGTGAGGATCCCCCCACAAAGGACAACTCCCTTCAACGGGGGGGTTGTACCCTCCTGCATCAGCTGATGGCTTTTCAGGAGCCACAGGCCAGGCTGGGCCAGCCCAAGGCCACAGGGACACTCCTGAACCCTTGCAAGGGGGCAGCAGGCAGCTCTGCCACCAGTTGTCCACGCAGGTCTCCTGCAGCTGCACGGCAGCAGGAGGTAACAGATGGGTGGCCCTGGGAGAGATGCACCACATCTCCATAGAAGGCTCATGCCATCCCCTGCCCCAGTGCCCAGGCCAAGCCATCGTCACTGTAACAAACCCTTCCAGGAGCTGCAGGTGAAGAAGAGAGAAGAAAGGCCACCCCTTATCTGCCTCCAGCTCCTGGGAGCCACTCAAAGGAAGTAAGCATGCAGGAAGCAAGGCAAGGTCAAGGAACAAGTTGCTTCCGCTCATCAGAGCACTTACCAGCCTGGCCTCCTCCCGGAAACACACCGTGTACTTCTGCAAGACGATAATTCTGCAAATAAGGCCGGAAAGCCTGAGCTGCATGTGGGCACTAGAAAAAGAGCAGAGCACGAACGTCTTGGAGAGGATGAAGAACGGAGCTGGACCACCCAGACACATGGTGGGGCTCCCCCAACAGCTATGCCAAGCACATTGGGGCATGCCAGCACGCGTCAGCCTGAGCATCAGGGACCAAGGGCTCCTGGTTCCTGCAACTTATTCCTGCTGCTTATCCTTGGCTCTGCTACCAGCAGCCCACCAGTCTGGGGGTGTCCAAATGGGGAAACTGAGGAAAGCATTGAAGGAGCAGCCCAGGCTACCAGGGTTAATGCTTTGGTTCCTTTCACAAAGCCCACGGACTTTTTAGTCCTTTCTAATCACATCTACATGGCATCTCAGCTTCTGCCATCGACCCCTGCCCATCCTAGCCAGCCAAAACTGGAGCACCAGCGTTGCAGCTTTCTTCTCTTAGCAGCTCTTTCACACAGATTTCCCACCCTGTGATTGCTCTAGCTTAACACAACCTGAAACAAGACCGGGCAGGAGCCCCACTAGCAGCTGTGGAGAACCGCTGTCCCAGCCACAGCCGAGTCATGGTGGAACCCACTTTTCTTCCGCCTGCAGAGCTTCGGACGTAATGACCACACGGATGTAGTAGGACCCATCTGAAACCTGTAGGACGGCATCTTGGGGGACCTCAGGTTGGGCTGGAGCAGTTGAGTCACTCAAAACCTATCAAGAGATTGGGGGGTGGGGGGGGAAAGAAATCTCACAGACTTCCCCATGAACAGGGACAGGACACCAGGCCTGGCTGACAGCCTGGACTCTTAGAAGAGAAGGTCAACATTCACCATGAAGCCAAGGGGTCCAGTACGTGCTCACGCCTCCTGGCTGGACCAAGCAGGCTCCACACCAAGACAGAATAAGGGACGTGCCACATTGTGCGAGAGAGCAATTGAAGGCAAAGTGGGAGAGGAGCCAGAACCAAGTATTTTTTTACTCAAACCAGCAGCGGGAATCCAGGCAAAAGGGGTCTGGGCAGGCTTGGGATACAGGCTCCTCTGCAAAGCAGAAGGAGGAGAGCAGCAGTAACCCGCAGGATCACTACAGCTATTCTCTTGTTCTGAATGAAGTTCCGGGTGTAGCAACCCTGAGCCTCTACTAAGCCATGTCCAAGCTGGGTCAAAACAACCCCCAAGGGAAGCAATGAAGTGCTCCTCCAAGCCTCATACCTGCCTGCTCCGTGGGCTGGGAGCTGCAGATCAGTCCTGGCCTGCCCCAATCCCTACAGCCCTGGGCTCCTCCCGTTACACACCTACGGTTTGGTCACATACGTCGGTCACCTGACTGGTGATGTTGGGACACGATGCACAAAGAAGTGATGTGAAAAGGCATGTCCCATCATGCATGAATGCCACCTCCGTTTGCCAAGAGGTGTGCGTTATGTCCTTTAATACGTGCCCACCACACTAAAAAGACCAGTTAAAATCAGCTGGGACCTTCTGACAAGAAGAGCTGCCAATCCCACTGCATAAACTCCCTGTATGAGCCAACAGGGCTTGCTGTTGGGTTTAAGGATGCCCATGCCACCAGGATCCTGCTCCTGTAGGTATCATAGCTCAGCCACCTGGCAGTCCCTGCTGGCTGTGCCACCTCCCCCTGATGGGAGAAGCCCAGCGTGCAGGAGGCCAGTCCCACTGTGTGCTCACTCACTGTGGGCAACTCTTCATTCCCAGCAGAGGCAGAGTGGCTTAGCACGCGCTGAAAGAGAGCACAGGTACCAGGAACAAGCAGGGCTGCTTGCAGGACTGGGTAAAAAAAACAAGATAAAAAAAGAGGGCAGGTTTGGAAGTTGTAGATCTGAAAAATATGAAGAAAGTAGGCATAGCTGGAGCCCAGAGCAAGCTGGAGAAAGGCTCTGCTGCTCAAGATACTCTCCCAACCTTCGTTAAATGTGGAGGACTGGGGTGGGTGTAGGTTGGAGAGTGGTGGCACTGAGGCACCTCTCCATATTAATCCCTCGAGCCCAAGGAGGGGATCCACTCATTCACTGATGGGTTTTCATCAGCCCAGGCACAACAGATCTCTTGCCTGGGAGCAGGGACTGAGTAAAGAAGTAGGGAACCAGTGATTCACCACCTCCACGCCTTCAGATGGGATGGGGAACAGGACCACAGGGTCTTCTCTCTCCTGTTGTCATTTTTTTTCCTCCCCATCTTATCTCTCCTTCCATTTAAAACACAATATCCATCTTTCTCTTTCCTTCTCCTGGTAGTAAGGAGACACCTGAGCTGCCTCAACCATCTCTTTCCTCAAAAGACATTAGGAGATTGCTAATACTAATGTTGTCCATGGTGGGACGCTGCTACAAGCACCCAAAGGCTACGAGCGAACGGCAAACCAGAAGACGAGCTGGGTCTCTCCAGCATCTGGGTCATGACCACAACCCATCGCAATGCAGGAACCACACACCCTGCCTGTGCGGGTCTCACGCCTGCTTGTGCACCTGGTTGTCTCACAGCACCTTCATCCAATCCCTCCAAGTCCACAGCTAATGATCAGCAGCACTGACTCTGGTTGTTTTCCTCCTGCTTCCTTCCTGCTGCCCATCAGGCCTCAAACAGGCAAGAGTCCCGTGACTAAAGCTCTCTCCTGCCACGCAGGATAGATCAAATGTCAAAGACATCACCAACGCTGTACAAAAAGCTCTCCAGCAACTCTGCAGGAGCAGGTTTTGTGCCTCAGAGCCCCATGCCCTGAATCACCACGCAAGAGGCTCTCCCAGAAGAGCCAGCATCCACGGGAGGACAAGCTCGTGGTCCCACAAAGGCTCACCACCAGACAGGACGAGGCTCCAGACACCCCAGCAGGTGTGTGTGCCTCATGATACCCACTGTCAAGAACACCTGTCAAACTGCATGGTACAAGGAAGGACACGACACAGAGAGGAGGAGGATGAAGGCAAGGCAGCCTGCGAGTGCGAGGCTAGGAAAGAAGTTGACTTTGGAGACTGCAAACTCTTTGGACAAGAGCAGGGCACACCCACCAGGGGTGCAAAAATCAGCCAAGGCCACCAGAAATGGGCAAAACAAAGTTCCTCCACCCCCCCGAAAAAAAACTAATTGGGGACTTTGAGAAGGAAGGGTTGCCCACCCACACCCACAGCCACTGAATTGGGAACTGCTGAGCACTTCCAGGAATTTGGATTTCAAATGCTGTTGGAGCACTTTGGGACAGTCCCCCTCAGTACCTACCCGCAGGACCTGCCCGGCCAGGAGATTCTCACTAGCATCCAGCTGCTCATAATTCACCAAGAGGTTGGTGATCCAAGGCTGCAGGACATAGACTTTAGGAGAAGACATGTTCTTGTGTTCATACACGAACCTACAGAAGAGATGAGGCACCAAACCGTAAGAGTGAGATGTAGCAAAGCTCCAGCATCCTAGGAATGGTTTTACACCCCAAACACAGCCAGCCACAACCGCAGGGGCTGGCTCAAACCCAGCCCAAATGCACCCGCTTGTCCACTGGGACGCCCATCCCAAGGGAGCACTGCTGAGGAAGATGCACTGCTGAGGACAGGCAGGTCCTGCAGCATCCCACTCGTGCCAGGACGCTACTGGCTCCGGAGCTGTGTGCGTGCTGCCGCAGGCAGGGGTTGGCAACAGGCAAGGGGTGGGGACAGGCAGGGGTGGGGACACGAAGGGTCTAGGGACACGCAGGGCTTGGGACAGGCAGGGTTGGGGACACGCAGGGGTTAGGGACAGGCAGGGCTTGGGACACGCAGGGTCTGGGAACAGGTGGATTTAGGGATACGCAGGGTGGGGACAAGCAGGCGTGGGGACAGGCAGGGGTTGGGGACACGCAGGGCTGCCGTCCCTAACCACCCCCGCCTCACCTGGGTCCTAGCGCCTGCCGCCGGCCCGCCGCGCCCCCCGCCTGCTCCCGCCGGCCGCGCTGCTCCCCGACGCCCGCCCCGCCGCTACAAGCGGCTGCCGCCGCCGCCATGGGCCCGCGCAGCGAGGCGAGATGGGGCCGCGACCCAGGAAGAGGAAACGGGGCCGGGCTGCCGAGGATCCGGGGCGGAGCGGCTGGCGGAGCCTTCCCGGCCCCGGCCCCATTCGTAACGAGAACAGCATCCCCAGCCCCAACTCCCATCTGCACTCCCATCCCTATCTGCATCCCCTTCCATGTCTGCATCCGCAGCCCCATCTACATCCCCATGCACATCCCCAGCCCAACCCCAGCCCCATCTGCATCCCCAGCCCTTTGCCCATTTGCATCCCCAGCCCTTTGCTCATCCGCATCCCCACCCCAAAACCCAGCCCCAGCTCGCAGCGGGCTCTCCCCTCTCCTCCAGGCTTTTCTCGGGCATAGACACGCTTTTCTTCGTTGTTTGGCCCACTTTCTACTAACGCTTCCCATTCAGTGGTTCACAAGTGATGACAAACCATCACTGAAACACGACCTTGTTTTCACGTTGTTTCCTCTGGGTTTGGCTTGAACAGCTCTAAGCAGTCCCAGGTTCTCCCCAGGCAGTCGGCCATGGTGTTATAAGTTGATCTCACAAATTCAGGAAAGACAGAGCCAATTAAAATTTGAAGTATTTATTTAGCAAGCGGCAGCAAGCAAAACAGCGCTGGGCGGCCCAGGAGTCCCACTCCACCAACGGCACGCACCCAATTCCCGGAAGTCACTGGTTTTATATCCTTCGTCTTCCGGTATAGGCATTTTTTTTAGTGGTGTACTCTGCGTCTGCGCGACTTGTTGCTGGGGTCTTGGGGATGAAGGCTCCTTTTCTTCCTCACGTCACGAACTCCCTGTCTTCATGAGCCCCCCCCCTCCTTCAAGTCTTTTTACAATTTATAACCTGGCCTTGCAATTTAGTCTTGCTTGCATACCTTTTACAATTTACAACTTGACCTTGCGACTTAGCCTTGCTTGCACATCTTTTTTATACAGCAGGATATTGGTTATCTTATCACATCCTATTAAGCAGTTACATTCTTATGAACCAATTTAGGTTTGATGAACAAACCATATGGAGCTTATCACAATTCCCCCCTTTTACTTTTTACCATTTTGTTCATCAAACCGCTTAAGCTCCTGTTGACTTAAAATAAAGGTCTCTTCTGTTTCTGGTATCCCTGCCAGGGGTTCATGCTTGGCTCTCATGAGCATTAAATGAGCGGCCTCTAATCAGCTTTTTACAATTTCAACTATTTTGTTGAATATACAGGGCCCAAAAGTCAAGACCAGAATTATTAACATCAGCGGACCAGCAATTGTTGATAACAGAGTAGTCAGCCAGGGAGAGCGATTAAACCA
>VFFE01009107.1:1188720-1237270 GCA_008921705.1 Burhinus oedicnemus
ATGCACGTGTAACTTAAATCTTAAGCCATTCACCGTTTGCCACTAATCAGGCCAATAGAGAGGGTCTCTCCTAATTTCTTTTCCTCCCCAAACTTCCATGCAATAGTAGATCATTTCTACTTTATCCTTACCCCGCCTAGAGGGGTAGTCATCCCGATCCTAGCGGACTATCCGGTGGTCTGTCCCACCCCGGTGGTCCATCCCACCCATGGAATCAGAAGGCTTGCTCTTCTTCTGTCCCATCTTCTGGAGTGCCTTCACACACACACACACTCGCTCCCTTTATTCGTGGCCCAGTCCCTCGCAGGAGGTGGGAACCGCACTACTAAAGGGTCCGCACTCACTTCGTCCTTTGAGCTGCTAAAGCTCGACGGGCGTCTCACAACACCACGCTCCAGGATACCCAACCCCAACCGAACAGGTAACTGGCCTATACTTACGCACTCCTGCGTCTTCATTCGGAGCTTCGTGCACAAAGATTACAGGGTTTGCCGGCTTTCTTTTGCTCGTTGCCGAATTTAGGGTTCGTCGGTAGAGGATGTGGTGCAATAGGATCCAGCCAGGGCCGCTGAATTCAGCGGGGCGCCTCCCCATATGGGGCTTCCCACCAGATTGCCTCTATCCGAGTCATGGCACCAAAATTGTTATAAGTTGATCTCACAAATTCAGGAAAGACAGAGCCAATTAAAATTTGAAGTATTTATTTAGCAAGCGGCAGCAAGCAAAACAGCGCTGGGCGGCCCGGGAGTCCCACTCCACCAACGGCACGCACCCAATTCCCGGAAGTCACTGGTTTTATATCCTTCGTCTTCCGGTATAGGCATTTTTTTTAGTGGTGTACTCTGCGTCTGCGCGACTTGTTGCTGGGGTCTTGGGGATGAAGGCTCCTTTTCTTCCTCACGTCACGAACTCCCTGTCTTCATGAGCCCCCCCCCCTCCTTCAAGTCTTTTTACAATTTATAACCTGGCCTTGCAATTTAGTCTTGCTTGCATACCTTTTACAATTTACAACTTGACCTTGTGACTTAGCCTTGCTTGCACATCTTGTTTATACAGCAGGATGTTGGTTATCTTATCACATCCTATTAAGCAGTTACATTCTTATGAACCAATTTAGGTTTGATGAACAAACCATATGGAGCTTATCACAATGGGAAGAAGCATCCTTCCACAACAGGCTTGCACATACTTTGCCTGCTTTTAAGGCATTAAAGCTGCTTACCTGCTCAAATCCGAGAAGCAAGGCAGATGCTGAAGGGATGGCAAACACCTCCTCTTGCCCAGGTCAGGGCTGAAATCAGGCCACATAAGTTGCGGCTTGGTCTTGTCGGCGTCTTCTCATCTCCAGGCTGGAGGCTGTGGCTGCAACAGTGAGCATGGTGAAATGCCGTGACAAGACGGCTTAGTGCTACAAAAAAGAGTAGACAGCAGGGTTTGTTTTTTTTTAAAAAAAGCTAATTTATCTTTGTCTTAAGTAGCGCACGCATGGAGTATCAAATCTCTTGAACAGGACAGCTGATTACTGTCCAGTTGCAAAGGTCCTTGTAGCAGCATCTCCAGCTGGAGCAGGTGAGACTCCCCAAGCTTACACCCACCTGGTTCTGCACAATCACCTGCCTGATCTGTGGTTATTAATTATCTTAAACTACTGACAAAACATCTCCTAACTCTCTTATGTGTACCTTCTGCTATTACAAACTGTCAGTGCACAGGTTAGGCAATGCTGCAGCAGAAACACCTGGGGAGGCCGTGGGATGCCCAGATCCTCCCCACAGGGTGTTCATCAGCCCATGGAGACACGCAGGTAGCACTTCTCCAATGACTTCAGGCAAAACAGGAGCTCCCGGAGGATCTTCAGGTCTGTCCCAAAGCTCCGGTATCCACCAGTCAGAGGTTCTCCTTGCAGTTCAGTCCATCGCCTCCGCTAGTGTTGGTCTGGTGCCTCACCGCTGCAGAACAAGCCAGGCAGTACCTGGACCACCCTGGGACTGGATGACCATCATGTGCCGGGTGCGCACCTGGACACAGTCCTGATTCCCAGCCACACCACCGTTACACCCAGGAGGCAAAACTGAATTTTATCCTTCTGTCACATTTACAACTTGAATACTATAGCTGATGTTAGAGCAGACCCTCAGGAAGGGGTTCCTCTGGGCAGCTCTGGAGGGTTTCCAAGCAGTCCTGGAGGGTTTCTAGGTTTTCCAGGCCATTGTGGTGGCCAAGGAACACTTGTCTGTCCCAGATGCTCCATCCCAGACCCTGGCTTTGGCATTGCACAAATTAAGGCCAACAAACTGTGCTGCGTGGGGTCAGCAAGTCCACCTTTGCCTGCCTGAGCTTGGGTGAGGGGAGGGTCAGAGACTGTTGTCCCATGAGGGAGGGTGGCGGTGGGAGGAGACATCTTGGTGGAGGACAAGACTAATGCTGGCCTGGAAAACTGAGCAGCTCAGGTTTGGTGGAGCAGGGATGGTACAAAGAGCAGTTCTCCAGACATTCAGCCCAGGGCATTCCCTGCCTGGGCAGAACACTCGGCTCCCCTTGCGTCATTCCTCGGCCGTCAGGAAAGGTGGATCATGGGTATGGACCACAGCCAAGAGAGTGGGGCACAGACAGAGAATTTCCTAGAGCCACGGGCTGATGCAAGCCCTCGCAGGAAAATGCAAGATTACTGAGTAGTAAAAAGCACCTGCAGAGCCCAGGCGAGAGCAGTGCAGTGGTGGACGGAGAAGCATGGCAGGGCTTCAGGTCCGCTCCCTTCTGGTGACGGGGGCCAACCGGGGAATCGGCCTGGGGCTTGTCCAGCATTTCTTGCGCATGCCAAACCCACCCAGGTGGGTCTTTGCAGCTTGCCGGGACCCCAAGGGACAGCGAGCGCAGGTGAGGCTGGGCTGGGACGCAGCGGGTTGTGCTGGGGACGGGAGCGCTTGGTGCCAGGGCAGCAGGTTGGAGCAGGGAGGGGGTTGGCAAAGGGCTGGAGCTGCATCTGGGCACCTGTGGCACAGGGCAGCTGGGTGGGGACGGCTGTGGGACCAGCTGTGCCTGGCATGTGCGGAGGGGACAGTGGTACGTGGTGTGTGCAGGAGGCACAGAGCCCCATCCAAGGGCAGTGGGGCAGCCGGAGCAGGGTGCTGGGTGCAAGGCCATGCAGGGATGGAGCCGGAGCCACACGGGCTTTGCCTGGGAAAGGCTGAACCTCTGCACAGCCCCTCCTGCCTCTCCGTGCCCACGCGGTCCTTCTCTTGTAGGAGTTACAGAATTTGGCCTCCAAGCACCCCAACCTGGTCATCATCCCGCTCGGTAGGTGCCCCGAGGTGGAGGGTCCCTCGCCCCGGTTCCCCTGGCGTGTGCCCGGGCGCTGCACACACCCTAGGAGCCCCATGCCAGGAAGGAGCCGTGCCGATGGGCCACTGCCTGCAGGGATGCCAGGTGCTGCCCATGGCCAGCCCGGACGGCATATCCCTGGGGGGACACAGGGGACCCCAAGCCACCATGAGGATGCTGACCTCCACTGTGTTGGCTCTGCAGAAGTCACTGACCCCGCCAGCATCAAGGCGGCTGCAGCCAGAGTTGGGGAGCAGCTGGGGGGCTCGGGGCTGAACCTCCTCATCAACAACGCTGGGATGATGATATACAACACACTTGATAATGAGACACTGGAGGACATGACCCAGATTTACACCGCCAACACAGTTGGGCCCCTGCTGCTGGGCCAGGTGAGACCCTCACCCGAGCTGTGCTGTCCCCGGGGACGTGAAGGGCCAGTGGCCTCTGCTCTGGTGCTGATGGGCTCTTGCCTGACATGAAGTTCATAGAGACATGGGCTGGAGCTCAGGAGCTGGACCCTGGTGGGCCATGGCAGTGGGAAAAGGAGGGAGGTTGCTCTGGTGCTGGTGCTAATGTTGCCCCAGAAAGAACCTGGTCCTTTCCCCTGTGCCACCTCTCTGTGTGTCCCTGTCTCCTCTTTCTCCTCACAGGCGTTCCTGCCTTTGCTGAAGAAGGCTGCCCAAGGGAGCCCGGGCTCAGTGCTGAGCTGCAGCAAGGCAGCCATCATCAACATGTCCAGCCATGGGGGCTCCATCGCGTCTCCTGCTGGTTGGGATCTGATGCAAGTTGTCTCATACCGCTGCAGCAAGGTACAGCCATGCCGTGCTGGGGACAGGTTTGCTCTCCCTGCCCTGTCCCCGCCGCAGGGTCTGGAGGTGTCCCCTTGCCACCACCCTTCCCCTCCCACCACCATCCCTGCCCTGTCTCCCCGCAGGCCGCTCTGAACATGCTGACCAAGTGTCAGTCCCTGGGCTACCAGGAGCACAGTGTCCTCTGTGCTGCTCTCCACCCTGGCTGGGTGCAAACTGACATGGGGAGCTCAGCTGGACACACGGTAGGAGTTTCCTCATGGCGGGGCCATCAGAGCTCCCGTGCCGATTGCCCATGGGAGGGACTTGCTGCCCTCAGCCCCTGACCACCGCCTCCCTGCCTGCCCCATCCCTGCCCGGGCAGCTCCCCCTGCCCTAGCCCCGGGTGCCTGGTGCCCCCAGCCTCTCAGCTCCCTGCTTGGCCCCTCTGCCCGGGGCCGGGGGCTTTCCCCATGCCCTCACGCAGCTCCTTGCCCTGGCCCCGGCTGCTCCAGGACAGCCTTTGGCCAGGCCTTGGGCACAGGCTGTCTCTTCCCCTCTCACAGAATCACAGAATCACACAGGGGTTGGAAGGGACCTCTGGAGCTCATCTAGTCCAACCCCCCTGCCAGAGCAGGTTCACCTAGAGCAGGTTGCACAGGATGGCATCCAGGCAGGTTTGTAATGTCTCCAGAGTCGGAGACTCCACCACCTCTCAGGGCAGCCCGTTCCAGTGCTCTGCTGCCCTCCAAGTAAAGAAGTTCCTCCTCATGTTTAGAAGGAACTTCCTATGTTCAAGGTTGTGCCTGTTACTTCTACTGGGCACCACTGAAAAAAGACTCGTCCCATCCTCCCGGCACCCTCCCTTTAAGTATTTATAAGCATTGATGAGATCCCCCCTCAGTCTTCTCTTCTCCAGACTAAAAAGACCCAAGTTCCTCAGCCTTTCCTCATAACAAAGATGTTCCCTCCCCTAATCATCTCTCCCCGCAGCCCCCTGTGACGGTGGAGGCCAGCGTGCAAGGGATGCTGAAGGTGCTCTCCTCCCTCTCCGAGAAGGACACCGGCACCTTCCGGGACTGGGAAGGGAATGTCATGCCCTGGTGAGACACCAGCTCAGCCTCCTGGCAGCGGGGCCCTGTGCTGCTGCTCCCACCTGCCCCATGGCCTCAATAAACCCCTGCCCGAGACCCACCGGCTCTGCTGTGTGGCCTCTCTCCTTGTCCTGGGCTGTGGCGGTGCCCACAGCTGCCTGCCCCATCCATGGCTCTCGCTGGTGTCCCCATGAGTGACAGCCCGTGGGTGCTACGGCACCGTGACCGCCCTCCGGAGACGTCCCCTCCAGGAGGCACCAGAGCCGGGGCAGAGCCTCTCTCCCGGCAGCAGAGAGATCTCCTGACCACCCGAAGGGCTGGCTTTCCCCCTGCCTGGCTGCTGGGCACCCCCAGGGCTGTGCTCAACCTGGGGTGCCCGAAGGGCTGGGGGTCGCAGGGACTGGCTGCCCTCTGCCCTCTGTTGGGGGACGCTGGCTCGCAGGTGGGACAGATGGACACACGGCACTCGGGCAGCATGTGGGGAGTGGGTGCCAGGCCTGGCTGGGGCTTGCCTTGTCATGGCAGCCTGCCCTGTCCCCTCCTGCTCTCCTCAGCCCACCTCACCCAGGACGGGGCTGCCAGGGAGCGACCCCCAAGGCCTGGAGGAGTCCTGGCTCTGGGGGCGGCCCTGGCCCCCTGGGCAGGGTGAGAGGCTTGGGCGGGAAAGCAGCGGCCTCTGGAGAGGGGCCGGCACAGGCCCGGCATGTCTGGCATGTCTGGTGAGGAGGGAGGGGAAGGGCTCCCAGCCCGGCCCTGGACTGAGGGGTCACCAGCCGTTCAGACTGTGGATGTGTGGGGATGTGACGCTTGTCTGGGTGACCGCACTCCCCATGGGGACAGCCTGGGGCCAAGGAGGCCTGGCCCCATGCTGACACATCCCCAAGCTGCTGTGATGGTCTTCTCCATGCCTTCCTGGACCCAGCGTTGGCAGGGCTGCCATGGCCTGTGGTCGCCCTCCCTGCCCCTGAGCGGTTCCAGAGCTGCCACCCCTGTGGGCATAGAGATGCAGGCTTCAGAGCGGATCTTGGGGCTCCAGAACCAAGTGCCCCTGCTGTCCCGGAGCGGGAGGATAGCTGGGGGTACAGTGGGGGGACCTGGTCCTGCTGACCCTTCCCTGCACAGCCCAGTACCTTCTCCATCCCCATGTCGGTCTTCATCCAGCCAGGATGGATGGCCGTGCACAAGATCCCCTTGTGTTGGAGCTCCGCAGCCATGCACCTTGTCACCATGTTCTGGGCAGCCTGGAAGAGGCACTGCTGTGCCAGCACGACCCAGGGCACGGGTGGGCAGGAGAGGGCACATTTCCCAGCCAGAAAATGGCTGTGAAGGTGGGAAATGGGACTCTGCCCTGGGCTAAAGCATTGGCACAACCCACCTGAAAGGCTTGGTCCCAGGTGCGGCTGTCTCAGTCTCCGTGCTTACGCCTGGGAGAACCAGGCAGTGGGTGGGTGGCCTGGGGCAGGCGGGTGCCCCCATGGGCTCCCTCCACGGGCATGGTGCACAGCAGAGCATCCCCAGCACCTCCCCTGGCACCTCACCTTGCTGGCACAGTACGGGTACATGGGCACCTCCGGCAGTCCGAGGCACAGCCCGATGGAGCCCAGTTTGGTGGAGATGTTGATGACTGCAGCCCTGCTGCAGCTCAGCCCCTCCTTCCCTCCACCCTTTGCTGCCTTCTCCAGGAGCAGCAGAAATTCCTGACACAAATACACCCACGCTCAGTTAATATGTGACAAATCCTGAGCCTGAGGACTGCCCTGGAGGTCTCTGTCGCACACTGCAGACAAGCAGCTGGACAGACACCCCCGGCAGAAGGGCAGGGGTAGGGGAGGATGCTCCAAGGACCGGCCATGCTCCAGCCTTTCCTTTCCCCAGGGACAGAGCGAGCCAGCACAGCCATCCCGGGGGCAGGCAGGAGCTCCAGCTGGGGAGGAGCAAAGCACAGGTGATGCTGGGGCTGAGCTGAGCTGCCTCTCAGCCTCCCTGCGCCTCTGGGTGGGCAGAGGAGACCCATGGTCCTGGTCTTGCCCCCATCATTGCCCCGTCTGTCTCATTTGAGAGAGCGAGAACCCACCCAGCTGAGGGCATCTTTGCCATGGGGAACATCTCCCCAGGCAGGAGAAACCCAAAAGGTCTGCATGTACCTTGGCAACCTGGAGTGGCCCGACCACACTGGTGGCAAACACGGAAAGCATCTCCTGCGAATCCAGGGTGCACAGTGTAGCATGGGAGCTGACGCCTGCATTGTTGATGAGCAGGTTCAAGCCCTGGTCCTTCAGATGAGATCCCACAGCCTGCATGGCCCCTCGGATACTAGGCATGTTCACTGTCTCTGCAGGGGCAAAAAGCAAAGTGGAGGATAGCTCCAGTGGGTCATGATTCTCTTTAAACCAATGTTATCCAGAAAGGACAGACCAGGTTTAGCAGGTGAAGGTGTTAAGCACGTTGAAACGAGCACCAGTTTGTCCTCACCTCTTGGTTTTGCAGCCTTAGCTGAATTAAACCTTGATTCAGCTCTGTCCTGGTTTGAGGTAAAGCAGGACCAATTTTGTTCAGTAACTTTGCTTGTTAGCTGGGCCTCTTCTAACTGCTGAAATTAACAGCATGTTGTGCAGGAAACCGTTCGTTCTCAGAGTGATAAGACCCATGTTTATGGCTGATGCCAAGGAATGGTATGCAGAGAGGCTCTGGCTTATACTTATTGCTATGGCAACCAAGGACAGCCAACTTTGCTACTTGCCCTGTTGGAGGGTTGGAAGCGGAAAAGCTTAGAGGGGTCACACCTGCGGGGAGGAGCAGACAAGACAGGTGACCCAAAACTGACCAACAAGGGTATTCCATCCCATCTGCCTCATGCTCAGTATAAAAGCTGAGGATCAAAGGGTCAGCCTCTTTTTCTTCAATGGCCGGCGTCCTGGGAGGACTCGCTCTCTGCATCTGCCTTTGATCCTGATCCTGATCCTGATTCTGACTCCAGATCCAGAATCCAGTCCCCGTCCGTCACTGAGTCCAGTCTGGGACTTCCCCTGCGCCTGCTGGTGACGTGATTGTCATCCTGGGAGCTTGATACGGCTTTGTATATTTCATTTCCTTCTAAACTCTTAAGTCTCTCTTTTTCTCTCTCTTTTTCTCTCTCTTTCCTGCCTCCTGAGCGGAGCAGGAGAGAGAGAGCATCTGTCGTTCCACCGGATTTGGCCAATCTGGCCCAAACCACGACAAGCTCCATTTTGGTCATATGGAAGCTACTGCTAAGAAGAACTTGGCTGTATTTGCTTTCTGTATTCAGGAATTGCACACAGGATGCTCGGTTCTTGCGCAGTGAGGCTCCCGGTTTTATTTCTACCAGGGCCCACCACAGTCGGATGGGCACATTTTAAGGAGACACCATCTTTAGGGATACAACCTAACTACACTCTTCCAGTCCTTCTGTATCACACCGCAGCTATAGGGGCTATTAAATTAGGGGGGACACGTTCATTTTATTGTTGAATTACATGAAGAACTTTTCTGGTTGATACACGTTCTGACTGATCATTTAGAGCTATTTTTGCCTTTTTTAACAATTTGTGCTTAAATTGATCTTCCACTGCACAACTTCCCATAGCTTTGCGGCTGTTTGTATGCAAAAATCCTTCCTTTTTTTCTTTTCTTTTCCTTTTGTTTAGTTTTTTTTTCTTCACGTTGTTACCGGGAGGATTTGGAGCTGACAGAGGAGCCGAGGTGAGTACAAGTAATAAAACATTTGGGATATAACCTGCAGTATTTGTTTGCAGGCTCTGAGTCTGAACCTCCCCATCTTTATAGATGCTCCAGCCGGGCTGTTGGGGACAACCCCTCTCCAGCAACCAGAAACAACCGTCCTCCCTGAAATTGTGCTAACGGGGGTAAGTATTTCCAGTGCCTTTTTCTTCACTTAAATATTCATATCTCTTTGAAAATCTGCCATGCCTTAATTGCAGGATTCTTTAGCTAAAGCAACAGGCATGGTATTTTTGAAGTTTATGTTCAGCTTTTGGGTTTGCTTGTTAGGATGCACCTCCCCTACTGGAGTGCTCATCCCACTGAAGTGGTGGCTGTTGATTTAAAAGGGGTCATCTAAACACCTTCAGGATCTGGAACAGGCCAGTTAGGCCAACGTTAAACTTTACATATTGCATTTTAATATTCCAAGTACACTCCCAAGCCCTTAAGAAACCGTGAATATTCACACGTATGGGCGTGTTGGAGTGTGCCTTTGCTCCCCCCCTCCATCTTTCTGCACACATTTTTGCAGGTGCCAATCTGATGAGCCTGCTGGGTGGGGGGGATCGCAGAGCTAGATTTCTTTTTTGCAACACTTTGGCCCCCGAGCTGTGTTTCTGTTCTCATGCTTAGACAAGACTGACTTAGCAAAGGTTTGCAAGGCTGAAGATTCCCTTCTTGGATTATTTTGTACACTGATGAGCAGCAGAACAATCTGTTTTCCTGGCATTTTTAACTAGCCTGGTAGCTTTATGACAGTAAGCAGTATTTGGGTGGCCGAGGACTTGTACCACCTTGCCTTGTGCAACACAGATCTTCGTAGAGCTGTCATGGAAATATCTGGGGAGAATGTAATGAGATAATCTGCTGTGGGGCTGCCATACATGAGGGAATGGAGCCTTGGGATTCGAGAGGACATACATGGCCAGCTGCAGGACATATCACAGGGTGCTGTTTGGTGATTTCTCTTTGGATAACAATCAAACAGAGTTCAAGGCTCCGTCACTCTATCATGTGTGAGGGATCTTTTAGTCGCTTTGGTGAATTATTAATTGCTCTGTTTGGACATCCTGAGTCATTGCTCCAAGGGGCCAGGCGTGTGGGACCAGCATGTTTCTAGTGCTAGGCCAGCCACATTTGCTGAAGGAGCAAACTCTTGTCTCCTTGGAAGAATTAAGTCTGGGTTTTGGGGTGTATGTGTTTTAGTAAAGGTTCTTTATCCAGTGGACAGCCCCTTGAGATGTCCCTTTTATGTTGGCCATGCTTTGGTGAGCAAAGAAAGCGTGCTCTTCCCATCATGTACTGCCGGTTGGGGCTTGCAGGTAATTTTAAAGATGCTATTATTTATTACAAAGAACGTGTTCTACTTTGATAATCTATTTAATAATAAGAGAAATTTGCCGCCTCTTTTTAGAAAAGTCCATTTTCAGGAATGCTTTTTTGCTACGAAAAGCTAAAATTTACTTGAACTTTTCAGGTGTTTTTAAACAAATAAATAGGTAGGTTGAGACTGATATGGAGTTTGCATTGCCTTGATTCAGTTTTCTTATTATTGGCTCTAAGGAAATACTCAGAAGTATTTAGAAGCTCTGGCTGCTTCCTACCTCACTTATTAGAGCGACGGTGCAAACACTTCCCTAAAATGCTTCTTTTGGGTTTGGATGGGTTTTTTACCAACTCTTCTTATAAAAAAAGTGGCTATGAGCAGCCCCTGCTCTCTCAGACACCGCTGTCTGCCTCCTCAAGACACACCTGCAGGAAACCATGTTCCTCAGCCTGGTGCTCCTTATCTCCCCATGATTCACTCCAATGCTGTCCTCCCCAGTGAGCCCCCATCCCTGCACAGCACCCTGAACGCTTCCTGCCTGCAAATATCCCAATTTTGGCAACACCAGAAGCTGCCCTGCCTGCTCTCCCTTTTCTCCCCCAAGTCCCTATGCTGTCCAGGTCCATCTGCCACCTTCTCCTTCTGCTCCCCAGTGCTGCTGACAAAGGCCACCAAATCTGGCCTGCCTCCATGGGGGCAGGGAAAGGACATCTCCCCAGTCCAGGATGCAGACATCCTGAACCAAAGCATGCCTCTGGGTCTGAGCACCAACCTGAGATACCACCACCACCACCACCACAAGGCCAGATTTCCCATACGCATCCTTTTAGCCTATTTCTTTTCTCCCTTTTTTACCAGCTGCAACAGAAACACTGACCATGGCCACCTCCAAGCAGACCCCAAACCAACCCTCCTGTTTAGGAACCACCCAGTACGTTTGCTTGCTGTGCCCTGCCTTGCTTTGCTTTGTGAACCTATGTGTCCCAGCCCAAAACGCAGGCACCATATTTAGCATCTTTGAGAACAGAGGTCATTCCTTTCCCATGAAACTTGCTCAGCCGTGGTGTCCGGACCCACCTCTGCCTGGCTCTGAAGCCGGTTTGACTGCTTCCAGCCAGAGGGCAGCTCTGCTTAGAGAGGGAAGCTTGCCTAGATGTGCGCCCATCCCTCCCCGCCTGGCAGGGCTGGAGCTGCCTGGCTGCCAGCATTAAAGGCAGGCTGCCTGACAAAGCTGCCCCCAGTCCCGTCCCCGAAGCGAGCGGAGGGCTAGAAGCAACGCTGGGTGCAAGGAGGGTGATTGTTCCATACCCAGCTGGACCAGTTTGATGCTGGGGTGCTGGGCAGCTAATTCTTGCAGGGCCTGGAAACAAAGTGACAGAGCAAGGGAGGAGGTTAGAAGTCACCAGTAGCATGGCCAGGTCTCCCATCCCTGCTCCTAGGACACTCCAGCTGGAGCTGGACCAGGCTGGCTTTGATTTTGCTGGGGGAAGCGTGCAGGGCTGTTCCCAGTGAACAGGGCAGGGTGGCATCCCCACGGCTGGCAGGAGGAGTGCCGCTGGTCTCAGGCACTGCCTCCCTGTCCTGGGTGATCCCAGCACAGAGAAGGGGTTGGCCAGCCATCAGCACGGTCAGGAGTGAGTGCCGAGGACATGGGCACCACGTCTGCCCCTCCAGCCTCATCCCACCCAGCTGGGTCAGGCACCACCATAACCGGGGGGCTGGAAGGTTATGAGACCTCACCAGAGCCCTCCTGCCCCCGCTGTTGGACCACCCAGTCAGACCAGATCTGGCAGACAGCCGGCAGAGCTGCTGGCACTGCGAACTCCCTTAGCCTGCCTGCCTCAGGACCATCCCGGTACCCTGCGCCCACACTGACCTTCCCTCTCAGACCCTTGGGGTCACAGCAGGTGGCAAAGATGTGCTGGGGGGGCCAGGGGCTGGCAGCGAGCTGCCTCATGAGCTCCAGCCCAATGCCCCGGTTGGACCCTGTCACCAGGACGCTCGGAGCCAACGCAGCCACCTCTGTGGCCTCCGCACCGGGCGGTGACACACGGCAGGATTGCTGCCTGCTCGGCGTGAAGAGGAGCTGGGCACGGCCTAGGGTATGGCTCCGGGTGCCCACGGGGACGGGGACAGTGCCAGCACCAGCCCTGGCCCCTCACCTGCCCCAGGCAGAGCCAAGGTCCCAGGGTGGACCAAGGGCTCCCCCAGCATATGGCACCCTGTGTCTTCTGCAATACTCAGTTCCCCACCACTCAACTCTTCCAAAGCCCCAGCTTCCAGGGTCCCTATAACTGATAGAGAAGGGTCACCTCCAATACAAGCTTGGAAAAGCACTTGGGAACACGACCAGGAAAAGGAAAACAAGTCCAAATCCGTCTGTGGCCAGCAATCTCCCAGTTTGGAAGGTGAGTTTGGGATGGTTGAACCCAGGGATGCTCATCCAAAGCCCAGCCTGGGAAGGGCAGGGAGCGCATGTCTACCACTGCAAGCTCAGCTCATGCCAATGCTTTCACCGAGAGCACCCAGGAGCCAACAGAGAAGACTCCCAGCTCCCTGCAGCCCTATCCACCCCTCGTTGGGGCTGCAAGCTCACAGCCGTCACCCTTGTCCTTGCTAGAGGACAATACTGGATGCTTATCAGCCCAAGAGGTGCCTCCAAAGCCAAAACTCCTGCAGCCTAGCCCAGCCTGAGGGGATGAATTTTTAGGAGGCAGAAGCAGAAGCCAGTAAGGTGCTAAAAGAAACAAAGAGCTGCCATGTGAAAAGCCTCAGCTGAACCAAAAGAATTGGGGCAACCTGAATTTAAGGAGGGGGAGAAAATAAGAAGAGGAAAGTAGCAGGGATGGGTCCGTCACATCTGGATGTGCCCAAAGGGACATATCTATTGCCCAGCCTTGCTCAGCCTGGTGGATGGGACAGAGCTCACTATTCCCTGAGTGGTTCCAGGTCTGGCAATCACCAAAGAAATACTTGGACCAGCAGCTGGGAGATGGTGAAGGGGCTCCCAGTTTGGAAGATGTGTTTCAGGTGACACAGAGCATGGAGAGGAGGAAGCAGTGATGTTTGCTTCCATCCTGGTGGGTGGAGTATGGCCCCCATGAAAGGTAAGGGTGCTGGGTGTGGGTTTGGATGGTGTTAGACTCAGATCGGCTGTAGCTGGCATTATTGAAGATGCAAACATAGGCGCAAGCAATTGCACTGCACAGACTTGCCTGCTCCTGCTGCTATCTGCAAGCAGCATCCAGAGCAGAGTTCCCATTAAGAACCAACAAGACTGGAGTTTCCTCTTTTCCTTCCAGACTCCTTGGGAAGGAGAGAACAGACATGCGAAAAAGGCTGCAGGACCAGGAATGGTGGGAACGGCCACAGGCCAGCGCCAAGCTGGGGAAGGCAAGCAGAGAGTGACCATTGGAAACAGCTAACTGATGGCAACCCAGGCCAAGCAGGACAGCAGCGCAGACATGCTTATGGCTCAGGAACCACAGCTTGGAGCCAGAAGGATTCCAATAGTGGCCAAAAGTGATGCTCTGGGGAAGACATGAGACCCATCTACAGGATCTACAAGTGTAGAGGCACTTGGGGACCATTCAGGTTGGAGAGGACCTGGGGAGGCTCTAGTACAAGTCCCGTCAGGAGGAGCAGGGTCAGCAATGACTTCAGATCAGGCTGCCTAGGCCTTGAACCAGACCTCAAAAACCTCCAGGGACCCCGTGGTCTCCCTGGGCCCCCGTTTCAATGCTTGACTGTTCTCACAGTGAATTTTTTGTCAATGTGGCACCTCCCCTGTGTACGTGCCGTGCCTCTTGGCCTTGGACTGCATGCCCCTGTTGTCCCTAAAGGAGGGTGCTTCACCCGCTGTGCAAGAGCCAATCAACACACTGAGTTGAGATACTTGTTTTTATTTCAGTTCTGCAGAATTGGGTCCTGGGCATTTAACAACAGCCAGCAAACTGCCCAGTATTTATAAGGATAAAGAACAGCTGATTGGTCAGTAATGAGTCATTCATCACTCCTAACTATAAGTATGCATCTAAGCTCATGTTTAAAACATTTGGGGAGGTTACCTGATTAGCATGCTCATTATTCACAAAGGGGTGTGCATTTTAGTATTATAATTACCCAAGGTTATAATACCAAGTTCAAAAAGAACATATGGTTTCCTTCTTGTTAGAAGCAATGTAGTCAGGTTTGGAATTCTTTGCAAGCAGGTGGCTTTAGAATTTGCTATATGTGATTAGATAAAAGGAAGTCTTGAGACTCTCTATCCTTGAGTAGGATAGATAAGGAGACCATGCTATAATGAGCTAGTTTTTGAGACTGTATCCTTGAGTAGGATTGGTAAGTAAATCATGCTACAATGAGCTAGTTTTTGAGACTCTCTATCCTTGGCTAGGACAGATAAGTAAATCATACTATAATGAGCCAGTTTTTGTATAAGAAAGAATTGTGTAACCAAGCCAAAAACGAACTGAGCAGGCGCAAAGACTGTGCAGTTCAACCAGCAGACACGGTGAGAAAGACTATCAACGACAACCAGAGGACCGTGGAAGACCATCAGTGGACCTGAGTGCACATGTGTCAAGGACATTTACATATAATAATGAGTTCTTGGAAACAGTACGAATATGTTAATTGTTCCTCTGCAATGTGATGAATATGTATATTCTGATTGTATATAGCTTCTGTAGCCGAGCACCCTGGCACACACACTAGGTGGAGTGATCACCTGTGCACCTGGCACCATAATAAAGAATGCCTGCTTTCTAAATCTCCAAATTGAGTCTTAAAGAGTTCCTATTTTTCTGACTTATGGTAACAGTTAGTTTGGAATACACTTTTGGCTCGAATTTGGTCCAGAAATTATATTTTTTGCTATCTTATGTCCAAGTTAGCAACTGCAGAAGAACATGTAAGACACATTACTTCACCTCCCATCCTATTCAAGGTCAGGGACTTTCTGTGATGCCTCAACTATGCCCCAACTGAAACTTCTCAGTAAGTTCTTAACCTTGTTCTTTAGACATCACCCCCACCCTATCAACTCGCTGCCTGCATGACTGCAGCAGGTTTGCCATGTAGTGAACCACCCCCGCACCTCTTAGCCATACCCTTGATATAGGGAACTAACTGTCCGCTTTGTAATTTCTAAATCGCTTAACAATCCTGTTTGTTTCAAACATTCTTTTGGAACTCACTTACCAAAGACTGGTATCTGTCAAGGACTGGCATTTGTCAAGGACTGGTATGTCAGACAAAGGGAGTGAACAACCTGACCTTGCTGCAAGTAAATCGTATAGATAACGGGAGCTGCTAACAGCATCATTATTGTATGCAAGAAGCGACCATCTGGTTAAAACCAGTCTTGCGGTTTGGAGCCCAGTCAACTCAGCTTTCTAGGCCAAAGGTGAAAAGTATACGGTGAAGAAGACTACGAGCCTTCCTCAAAAAGACCCCAGCCCACGACCACCGGATGGATATGTATATCTTTATTGTATAAATTTCTGGTAAAATGTGCTGTTGGTGTGCGTGTACTTTGGAGGAGCGATCCCCCACGCACCCAGCGCTGAATAAACATACCTGCTTTATAACTCTATCAGAGTTGTAGAGTTTGATCCGCGCGTCTTGTCCCCTAAGACCCATGCAAAGGCCTTGCAGCCACTCTGTCCACCATGAGGGAAGCCTGCAGGGCTTCAGTCACAGCTCCAGCAGCCGTGTCACCCACTAACCCCTGCCAGCTCCCTCTCCCCCATGTCCCCTTCTTTGCCTCAGACTTTTGCAGCCCCCTGCTGTCACCACACCAGTGGCTGAGGCCTCAGGCCCAGCTGCTGGGCATGGGGCCGTGTCAGGTGGGCCAAGGCTTCATGGCACTGTAGAGTCATGGCGCTACAGCGAGGTGGGGCAGTGAGGAGTGGCTGGAGGGTCCTTACTGTCCCAGCCCCCTCGCTCTCTCCTCAGTCCTCCCTGCCCGGGGGCAGGCCTCCCACACCAGTCCCGCAGTAAGGCTGGCACTCCTAAAATGGCGGCTCCCTGCCCGGCTTCAGCCCGGCCGCGTCACGTGGCCGCCGTGTCTCCTCATTGCATCAGCCGGTGGGCGGCCTACCCCAAGGCCGGGCGGGGCTGGTCCAGAGCGGCGGCCCCACCAGCCAAGCGAAAGCCGGCGTACGGCGTTGCGGCAGGGAGGGGCTGGGCGGAGTGGGCGCTGCGGCGGAGGCGGGTGGTGAGGGACGGCGGCGGCAGCCGGGAGGTAGGGTTTGCGGGGCCTCCGCTGGGGCCTGAGGGGCCGCCGGCCTTCGGGGGTTGCCTCCAAGGGCTGGCCGCCTCCTCTGGCCCAGCTGGGTGTCCCCCCCGGCCGAGGGGAGGCGGCCTGGCAGAGCAGGCGGGCAGGGGGCCAGGGCGGGCGACGGTGAGGGGCGGGAGGGTGGCGGTGCCGCGGTCTCCTGTCCTCAGCCGGGGCTGCGGGGGGATGCCTGTCTGCCGGCCCTTTGGCGGCTCTCCGCAGCGCTGCCGGGTACCTGCTGTGTCCTCGCCTCTCCTTGGGCACTTGAGACCGGGTGGTGTCTGGGCAGAGGCCCTGCTCTGCCCGGGAGCCGCCGATGCGCCGAGTCCTTCCTTACTGGACTCCTTCCTTGCCTGCTCGGCTCCTTCCTTCCCTCCTCCAACGACTCCCTGGCCTTATTCATCTGAGGATCTATCGTCTCTCTGCACCAGAGCAGGCTGCTGGGAGCTTGTCCCTCCAGAGAGCTGCATCGCGCTCCATCGGCAGAGGACGATTATGTACCCATTAGGATGTAGCGGAGGTGCTCACCTCCAAACCATCACCTGCCGCCGGTGTGCGTACGGTGATGCGGTTCCTCGCAGGGAAGGTTTCCAGATATCCCTGGAGTTGACCCTGCCTTGAGCACAGGGTGTGGATGAGGTGATATTCAGAGGTCATTTCCAGACTCAGCCATTCTATGATCCTATGATGTAATCACCTTGAATGATTTTAGGCGTTAGCAATCCTCCCCCTCCCTTGTGTCCCTGGCAAGGCAGACAAACCTCTTACTAACTTCAGGATCCAGGTGAACTTGGTGTTTTAAAAATGCGTGTTTTCAAAGAAGAGGTTGCTTGAGCTCAAGCTCTAGAAATTGAGGAGTTTGAGGAGAAGTTTGAGTTTGGGTCAGCACCATTTGGGGCGGACTGATGGGTAAACTGAGGAGTCGGTGAGAGTAGTTATCAGCGTGGGGACACCCTTTCAGGAGATGGAGGCAATGATCCTGGTGTTACTGCTTCAGCTGACACAATGTAAGAGCCTTGTTTATTGTTGTTTCTTCAGACTGCACCAAGGCCTTGCCGCTTTCCCTTCCACTTGCTTTGGACAGCTGTGACTTGCAGCTTCAAGATGGAAGCTACACTAACAGCTAGCCAGATCCGGCAACGGTTTATTGACTTCTTCAAGGAAAACAAGCATACCTATGTGCACTCGTCTTCTACAATTCCCCTGGATGACCCCACGCTGCTCTTTGCCAATGCTGGTATGAACCAGGTAGGATTCCCACTCTGGTACTGTCATCCTTATGAACGTATGCTGTAGCAGTTGAAACCTGTGAAGCTGTTTGCAGAGCTTGTTTATTGGAAAATTACTGTTGTTTTCTCCATCTTCCTTCTGGTCACAAAGAGGTGGTTGGTGTGGCTGCTAGAGTCCTCTGTGCTCTCGCAAAATTGGCAAGAGCACTGGGAGAGGTTCCTGTGTCTGCTGGGCTGACTGCAGCGATGGGAGCACTGCCAGTCTCCCTTCCTTGACCCTTTGGACCGCAGCTAGTCCTGGCACAAATGACTAACGGCATCTTTAAAGACTGTTTGCGGCTGGGCTGCTGAAATGGCTCTGCTGGAGATCAGCACGCAGTTTTCAGTGACTTTTTTTTTTTCTTGTCGACTGGGAATCTGGCTACTTTCAGTCCCTTTGGAAACCGTGGGCTCCAGAAATGGGGAGGGGGGGGAGAGCTAAGTTATACACAGTGCTGCAGCCTGCTCACAGACAGGAGAGGGCAGGCTTGTTTCTGAAAGCTGCCTCGGGTGCATCCAAGCTAGTGGTATCATGACATAGATGATACTTACTGCCTTTCTGTTCCTTGTAACATTTGAAAACAGACTCTTAGAGCTTTTCTTGATTGCCCTTTTTTCTTTCCTCTCAGTTCAAACCCATCTTCCTCAATACTATTGACCCCTCGCACCCGCTTGCTAAACTGAACAGAGCCACCAACACTCAGAAGTGCATCCGGGCAGGGGGGAAGCACAATGACCTGGATGACGTTGGGAAAGATGTCTACCACCACACTTTCTTCGAGATGTTGGGGTCCTGGTCCTTCGGGGATTATTTCAAGGTAAAATAGGCTAGCTGCAGCTCTGAATCTCTTGCACACCGTTACCCATCTCTATGAACTCAGCAGAGCATTTGCCAAGAGGAAGGAGAATTATCTTGGGACAGAGTGGTTCCGAAGGTGTGTGTGGCTCCTTTGGAGTAAATGAGCTTGGAAGCTGCCTCGGCCCTGTAGAATGTTTTGAGATTAAGTAATTAAGGTTTACAAAGCTGATTATATTAACTCTGCCAGTTTGGAGTCTTCAGGCAGAGATTTTAGTGGCTGTCCTGGAGCCGTGAGGAATTGCATGTGCTGTGTGAATATGATGGACCTCAAACAGAAGTGATTATAAAATAATGATATCCTTTCCCAAGCTTCTTGATAGTGTAGTGTTCAAAGTCAGAAAGAGAATGTTAAGAATACAGAATAACAGCAGAATTAAAAGGCTTTTTGGGGGCAATGAACATGCTAGGAGTTAACTTGGCTGCATCTAGAAAGCCATATGAGATATTTCTTGTGCCCTGTTCACTGCATATATTAATTTGCCTTAAAAGTCTGAAAGTTTCTGGCTGTTTAGCTGCTGATACCTACAGTAGCCAGTAGTCTGCATGTTGAAGAGAAACTCTCTTTACATCTACTTGCTGACCTCATCTTTCCTTCTGCAGGAACTTGCTTGTAAGCTAGCACTGGACCTTCTCACCAAGGAGTTTGGCATCCCTGCCGAAAGACTCTATGTCACTTACTTTGGTGGAAATGAGGCTGCAGGACTGCAGCCAGACCTGGAGTGCAAGCAGATATGGTTGAATTTGGGGTAAGGCCTTTCAGTGAAGAAAAGTGCATGTTTTGCTGAGCCACAGTCATTCAGAGGAAGATGGCACGTGTTATGTGGCAGAGCATGTATAACTAGAGGTTTTAACAAAATTGAAGTGTCACAAGTAATGTTTGCAGGGTGGGGGAGCAGCAAAGCCAAAGGGAAGCACTGGTATTAGATAGAAGAGATTGAGAGCTTTTGTTTCAAAATCTCTGGTGGAAGCTTAGGAACATCGTAAGTGCCCCACTGGGTCAGATCAATGGTCTGTCCAGCCCAGTGCCGCCTCTGGCAGCGGTTGAGAAGATGCTGTTCAGGGAAAGTAGGCATGCCTGACTGTGGCCTGTGCTCTGTTTTTCTCCTCACGTCCCAGCATCCACAGTCACTGGATTAGTTTGTTAGAGGGTGATCTGTCTATTCCCTTTAGCCTCTGTTGGGGGCCCTGTTCCTTCAGAGTAAGTCTCATTCTGTTTTGAACTTGTTGGATTTTTCTAAATCTCAATCGTAGTCTCCCACCCAGCCTTGTCCTCTCCAAATTAAAGAATCCTGCTCTTTTCTATACTTGCTTCCTAAGGCAGCTGTTCCACCCCTAGGTAGTTTTAGTTGCCCTCCTCTATACATTTGCTACTTCTACCTCACCCTTCTTGAGATGAGGAAGCGAGAACTGTACTCAGCACTCAAGCTGTGGGTGGGCCAAAGTTTGATGTAGCAGTGAAATGATGCCTTTGGCTATAGTCTGCTCTGAAATCTGCTGCTGACCGCATGACACACCTCTATGCTGTGGGAGTCCAGGCAGAGGTTCTAGTGGCTGTCCTGGAGCTGTGAGGAATTGCATGTGCTGTGTGAACATGATGGACCTCAAACAGGAGTGATTATAAAATAATGATATCCTTTCCCAAGCTTCTTGATAGTGTAGTGTTCAAAGTCAGAAAGAGGATGTTAAGAATACAGAATAATAGCAGAATTAAAAGGCTTTTTGGGGCCAAACCTGCCTCACATGTATTAAAATTGGAGATCCACCTGTCGTCTTGATGCCACTTTGCTGATGTGTTGTGTAGACCTCTGCCTCCATCTAGGACAAGGGCCAGGCGCCGATGTTCACTTGATCCTCCTCAGCAGGCATCCTGAGAGCTAGGCTCTTGGTTGGTCTGTCTCAAGACGGACAATTCATCTGCTCATCCAGGGAATCAGTGAGCTGAGGTTTTCTAGTGTAGCCCTTAGTTTGGCGAATTCTTGCCTTGCTGTTATTCTCTATTGTTCAGTAAGGGTTTCTTGTTACAGGCTAGCTGAGGGCAGGATTTTGCCTGGCAATATGAAGGATAACTTCTGGGAAATGGGAGACACAGGCCCCTGTGGCCCTTGCAGTGAGATCCACTATGACCGGATTGGGGACAGAGATGCTTCCCACCTGGTCAATCAGGATGACCCCAATGTCCTGGAGATCTGGAACCTGGTGTTCATACAGTTCAACAGGTGAGTGACACCTGCTTCCCTCCCTGGGCTGCTACAGCTCGGTGTGGAGGGTTGCTCAGACTGCACACTGTTTTAACTGCCCCTGGTTTGCTTGCCGTTTCCTCTTGTCCAGAAGCTGTGCACTTTGTGATGCTCTGTCCCCTGACCCACCTGTACAGAAGAGGCCAGTCACACTGGCTTTGGAGGCAGATGGGGAGTGTTTCTTTCGTTCATCCAGGAGTTCAGTAGGGAATAAGTGCCGTCCCGCTCGGGCTCTAAGTTGTCATTGAGGGTCTTGTTATTTATCACAGTTGCCTTGTGTGTGGCTTGTGTATGGGCCCATGTCATAAATCGGGTGGAACAAAACTCATGGAGATGAGGGAAAAGATGGGGTTGCCCCTGCAGAGCGTCCATCCGTAACGGCTCATCTTTCTTTTTGTGGCTGGGCAGGGAAGTTGATGGGACACTGAAACCTCTTCCTAAGAAAAGTATTGATACTGGGATGGGCCTGGAGAGGCTGGTCTCTGTGCTGCAGAACAAGATGTCCAACTATGACACTGACCTTTTCCTTCCTTACTTTGAAGCCATCCAAAAGGTATGAACCGGGCAGTCTGGGTCTGTCCCTGACCCAGCTGCATCCATTCCTTGAATCCCTAGGGAGATGCACGGCGCTGGTCGGGCAGGGTGGTTGTGTCTGCAGGCCTTAGCTTTCCCAGCTGCTGTGAGCCTGCGGATTTGTACTTTGCTAAGGGTAGGAACGCAGGCTGGCACAGTAATTGCTGCCATCAGGCATGGGACAATGAGTGGTGCAGCTTTCCCAGATGTTTCTTGTGAACTGTCCTGATTGCACACTCCTTGGTCCTCTCCAAGTGGGAGGTGCTCTGTAGTCCCGTATGGCCAAGGGCCATCTTTTTGCCATGTGGTAGAGAGCAGGTGGTGCTGCTGACCCAGAATCAGAGTTTTTCCTTCAGTCTCCTACCTGAAACATGCTGATCTGTAGAAAATCCTCTGGAGGGGAAGGTCTTTGCCATAAACCATGACAAGCACTTGCAGAACCAGTGTGCTGTCGCTGCATCTTCCTGGGTAGGGGCCATGTTACCAGTGCTGGGAGCTCTGTGTGCAAGTCCAAACCTTTTTTCGTTCTGTGGAAGCAGCAGAGCTTCCTGGCTGCAGATCATGCTGGAAGAAACGTAAGGAGAAGAGCCCAGGCTTCTCGGGGGGACGAGGTGTGGAGCTTCAGAGCTTGAATTAGAGGGCTGTCTTTCTTTGATGTTAAAGGCCACTGGCTAGACACAGCCCATGTGTCCTTGTCTGCCTTCCTGCAGTGTGCTGGGAGCCTGGCTGTAGGGACTCTGCCCATGGTGTGAGCACTGCTTTATCGCAGCAGTATCTTTTCCTTGGATACAGATGAAAAAACCCTAAAAGATAGAAGCTGAGCCCATCTCCCATGTTACAGAATTTGAGAAGTTCCTTGGCGGGGCAGGTCATGCCAGGCCAGAGTACTTGAGCCAGTGTGCAAAACAGATGATTTCCCTGCGCTCTGTCCCTCTCCCTCTCTCTTCTATCCTGAGATAGCTTTTCTTCCCTCTGGTCTGGGAGATCCTTTGGCCCTGGAAATGCAGGCCATGGCACCATGCAGAGCCTTGCAGCATTCCATCTTCCCTGGCTTCACGGAATAATCTCTTTCCAAGAGGAATGTGCCACCTCTGTGTCTGTGGGCAATGGGATGGGGCTGGCTTCTGAGGTGCTTCCCTGTTGTTCTGCTGTGTTGCTCGTCCCTGCTGTCTGTACTTGTCCCCTATGCCCACCGCCTTCTCCTCTCTGCACAGGGCACGGGTGCCAGGCCATACTTGGGTCAGGTTGGTGCTGAGGATGCTGATGGTATAGATATGGCCTACCGCGTGCTAGCTGACCATGCACGGACCATCACACTGGCTCTCTCTGATGGGGGCAGACCTGACAACACTGGCAGGGGGTAAGAAGGGAGCTGCTGCAATGCTGCCACTCCCATTCTGTTCAGCATGTCTTCCCTGAGGTGTCTGGGATCTCGTGTGTCTCTGGGATGTCTTTGAAATCATCATTAAAGCAGTAGATAGCAGAGTGCACATTTGACGCTTGAATCCCTGTAGCAAAGTCTGCCCAAAAGGCCAAGACACACAGGTCTGAGGGTTCTTGTGAGTACCAGTCCTGCTGTGTCAGCCCCCAGAAAGGATCACTGTGGGGAGACAGGCACAAAGCTCTGCTTGGCGCAGTGCTGCTGTCAAAAAACACAATGAAGTTTGGGCCGGGGGCTGTGCTGTGGGTACTGCTGGACTCACAGGACTGACTTAAGCACACAGTGAGTCTGGGTGACAGAGCTGGGGCCTGGCACCTCACCTCTGGCTTGCTGCTGATGTGAGCAGCTACTTGAGAGAAAATATGGGGAGAGAACCCTGTGCTCTTGCTGCTGGGAGGGTGTGCTGGTAGGTGGATGTTGATGGATCCCCTGAGCACAGCTCAGAGGTGTACCATTTGCATGAGGGGCTCTGCTATTCCCTAGGTATGTGCTGAGGCGGATTCTCCGACGGGCTGTGCGCTACTCGCATGAGAAGCTCAATGCCCCCAAGGGTTTCTTTGCTACTCTGGTTGATGTGGTGGTGCAGTCACTGGTAAGTTCTTCCCTGACTCCGATGTATCTGCTGAAGACTTCCTCTGTTGAGACGTCTGGATTTCCATGCTGAAGGATTAATCCTCTTGGGTCTGCAGGGAGATGCCTTTCCTGAGCTGAAGAAGGACCCAGATATGGTGAAGGACATTATCAATGAAGAAGAGGATCAGTTCCTGAAAACACTCAGCAGAGGACGTCGCATCCTGGACAGGAAGATCCAGAGCCTGGGGGACAGTAAAACCATCCCTGGTAAGGCCGTGACTTCTGTCTGGATGCACCAAAAGGCATTTATTACCTGGGACCGAGTTAGGGCTCAGCTGGGCTGGGAACTGAGAGGTGGTAGAAGGTATGAGGGGACAGAGTTAGGGTCAAAAGACCGTTGCTCAGAGCAAGGCCACCCATTTCTCCTTTGGCCTGTGTTCACTTGCTCAGGTTTCTAAGCTTCCCAGACACACCATGATAGTGTGATCTCTCTGCTGTCAGAGGAGCCTCTTAGATGTTCATGTTCACCAGATGTGTTCCCTCTCCTGCGATAGTGCTGACCCAGTTGGGTGGGACAGAGCCAGTCGGAGAGGGGGGAAAGGAGCAGGGTCTCACAGAGCAGGAGTGCTGACTGCTCTGCTTTTTCTCTGAAGGTGATACTGCCTGGCTGCTGTATGACACCTACGGTTTTCCTGCTGATCTCACTGCGCTGATTGCAGAGGAGAAGGGCCTTGTTGTGGACATGGAAGGCTTTGAAGAAGAGCGGAAAAGTGCTCAGGTAGATAACAGCTTCAGGGGAGCTGGTCTGCAGGTGGCCAGGGAGGATTTCTTTCCTTTTAGTTTGCTGTCATGAGTCTCTGCTCCTTTATACCAGGTCTCCTTGTACCCCAAGTGCCTCAGTGCCCTGTGGGAAAGACTAGGGCACGACACTGCAGTTGTTGTGGGACATGTCTTTTCTGTGCAGCTGGGACTGGGTTTACTCGCTAACACTGCAAGGCCTGGGGCCTCGAGCACAGCCTTCATACAGAGTTGGTGGAGTGCTAGGAGCACCTCCCCACTGTCCTGTTCTGGATAGGGAAGTTCTGGACTTTCCTGTCCCAGGAGTAGTCTCCAGATAGGCTTACAGCTTGGGTGCCTGTCCCAGCAGTTTGCTGCAGCAGTAGAGCTGCATTGACCAGCTGACTGGGTGCTTGCCTTGCCCTTGCTGGGCTCAGGGCCACTTTGGCTGCATGTCAGTAGCGCTAGAGCAGCCTGCTCCAAAGTCAGAAAAGATGGGAGCACTCCAGCAGCTGGCATGTGGCTTCCCAGAGCAAAGCCCTGAACCCGGGAGCTCTGAGGGGTGCAAGTGAGGTGTGCAGCTAGGCTGGCGTGCATGGGCCCGTGCAGAGGTGGGTTTTCTCAAACTTTGATGCTTGTCATTGGCAGCTCAAATCCCAGGGGAAGGGTGCCAGTGGGGAGGACCTCCTCATGCTGGACATCTATGCCATCGAAGAGCTAAGGGCCCGAGGGCTGGAGGTGACCGACGACTCACCAAAATACAGCTATGCTTCAGATCAGAGCGGTACCTACGGTATGAAAAAAACCTTCTCAGAATCACGTGCTGCTGCCAAACCTTTCCTGGCATGTTCCTCAAAAAGTTCCCCTCTGGGCTCACCTTTCTTGGAACACGGAGGTGGGATTGGAAACATGTGCAGGTGAATAGCCTGCTTGTAACAAAGGAAGCAGGGAAAGAGGAGGGCAGACTGTTCAAGGGCTGCTCTGCTGTTCAGGTCCGTTGTTGCCAACCTGGTTAGAGAGTCTGTTCCCTGCAGCTTTGTGTGTCCACACTCCTGTGTGTGTGTTTCCCAGCTGCCCTTTTGTCAGTGTCACAGGAGACTGCAGTTTCTGCTTGGTCTGTCCTCAGCCCACTTGCTCTGGCTCTTGCTGCTACTTCTTTGATTTGGCGGAGATTCAGGAGACCCCAGGCTCGTAGCAGCACACGTGGCTGACTTTTACTGCATAGGTGTGGAAGAAAGTGACAGCCCCTGCCTTGGAGAGCATGGAATGAAATTCCCTCTTATCCAACTAACTATTGCCCTGGTTCTTTCTCCTTATCCCCTGCAAGTGTAGCTGCCGTGAGCTCCTGCAGTACGTGGGAGATGTTGCTATGAAGTTCTGCTCCCATGTGGTGTCTACAAGGTTTTCCTGTTTTACTGACACTGCCTGTCGTCCTGGTGACAGATTTTGGGAGCCTTGTGGCCACAGTGAAAGCCATCCGCCGGGAGAAGAAGTTTGTGGAGGAGGTATCCACAGGCCAGGAGTGTGGGATAGTGCTGGACCGGACCTGCTTCTACGCTGAGCAGGGTGGGCAGATCTATGACGAGGGCTACATGGTCAAGGACGACGACAGCAGGGAGGATGTGAGTGGGCCTGAGAGCCTCTGGCTAGACTCAGCCTAACCTGGGGGCCTGGGAAGGTGTGTGCAGAGAAGGAGAAGGGGCCAAGCAAGCTTCAGCAATTTCCTGACCGTGGTGGGTGTCAGATGTTGCACAGGTTTCCTTTTTGGGGGTGCTGGAGTTTTGTTCCCAGTGCTTCTTGGGGAACTTAGCTCAGTGCTGCAGTGTCAGGCTGTGGCCAAAACGTGGATGCCTGTGGTGGTGGTGCTGGCATTGCTGTACAGAAGGACAGTGCTTTCGAGCTGTGAAGGGGAGCTGAGATGGGGACCTCTTTCAGCCTTGCTGTGCCCCGTAACTGTGCCCCACCTTCATTCTCTTCTCTCTTTTGCATCCCTGTGTGCTGTGCCTGGGGACACTTGGCTTTCTGCTATCACACACACCAATCTGGCTCTCAGCTGAGACCTTTCCAGTTGCAGCTCAGACCTCTGGCTGGACCGTCTGTCTCCCCTTGGCCTCTTGCCCTGCTCACTGGGTGCATTTTCCTCTTTGTACAGAAAACAGAATTCACGGTGAAGAATGTGCAGGTCCGAGGAGGCTATGTGCTTCACATAGGAACTCTATACGGAAACTTGAAAGTAGGAGATCAGGTCCACCTGTCTATTGATGAGGTGAGTTAAGACATGGTATAACACAGGGCCTCATCTCGTTTCCCTGGGTTTTGTTTCCATCGGTGCCACTTAAGTGGCCTGGATTTTGGGGCCTGCTCTCCCTGTGGCACACGATGCAGGCAACCAACGTGGCCCTCCCAGTCTGGCTGACTCGAGGCCTCTCCTGCCTGGCATCTGGCCTTCTCCTACCATGAGGCAGCTAAGGTCCAGCTGGCTCAGAGCTATGCTCCCTGGGTTTTGTTGACCAGCAGCAGAAACATGTTTTGGGTCACAGCTGGGAGGTGGAGCAGGTATGGTGCTCCACTGCATTGTGGATGACAGCAGAGAGCCTGGGCTGTCTGCCCTGCTCCAGATACAGCTCCTGTGGGCTCAGCCTGGGTTGAGTGTAGTCTGCAAAATGCATTTCCCTTCCCTATGGAGGCAGCACCTTTGGAGCAAGAGGGAAGGTTTCCATCTTGTAGTGCTTTTCCCTGCTGAGGAGCAGAGATCAGTGTCTGTGACCTGGTCTGTCCTTGGCCTCTCTCCAGACAGGCCCAACAAGGGGACTGCCAGGGAAAAGCCATGCATGAGTTTGGTGGGGAATGTGCTGCTCCCTTAGCAGAGGCTCCAAGGCTGCAAACATGATAAATTGTTTCTGGTCTACTGAGCTACTTAGGTTTCTGTGGCAGCAGCACGTTAATCTCCACTTCTGCTGCTAGAGGTGATCTTGGCTCTGTCATGCGGGACTCCATCTAACAGTGGCTTTCTCCATCAGACTAGACGGAGGCCGGTCATGAGCAACCACACGGCCACCCACATCCTCAACTTTGCCCTGCGCTCAGTGTTGGGGGAAGCTGACCAGAGAGGGTCGCTGGTCGCACCAGACAGGCTGCGGTTTGACTTCACAGCCAAGGGAGCCTTGTCTACCCAGGAAATCAAGAAAGTTGAAGGGATTGCCAACCAGATGATTGAGGAGGCAAAGGTGGGTATGGCTGCTGGGTTGGATATACTCAGGAAAAAAATACCTTGAGTCAAGCTTTTGGATGATCTGGGATGCTGGGAGTTTGGCCCAGCAGGAGTCTTCTGAGCTGCTTATGCAATCCTGTGCACCGATTGGCATCACCTCAGAGGATTTTGAGTGGGAAAACTCCGTGCTCGGTTCGTTGGTATTGAGCCCTCTCTAGGGCTGGAGTGTTTCTCTGCCTGCTCTAGTGTCCCATTAGCTATAAGAGCCAAGAAGTTTGGCAGAGTATTTTTGCAGACCTGGCTGGATTTACAATGTATACCCAGACCCCTCAGGGGTATGTCTTCAGTGGCGGGAGAGTTGCTCTGTCCGGTGCCAACCCTGTGTCAGAACAGACCCTGGAGGACCCTGTGCTTTGCTCAGGAGTCTGTGGTTAGAAATGAATGTACAGGAGCACAGGGGGTCTGAGCAGGCAGTGGTATCAGGAATTTTGAAGATGAGACATCTGGCAATGACTTTGGGATCCCTGCAGCTCAACAAATCCCAGCTCAGGTGAGGCACATAACTTCCCTTTTAGGATCTTTCAGAGGAAGTCAAGATTCCCTGGGAACGCAGGCCCTCAGTCACAGCTGATGGGACTGGCTCTTACCTGCGTCCCTTTCCTGTCCTCTGCAGACCGTGTACACCAAGGACTGCCCTCTCGCAGCAGCCAAAGCTATCCAAGGACTGCGGGCAGTTTTTGATGAGACCTACCCTGATCCTGTCCGTGTGGTCTCAATTGGCATCCCTGTGGAGGAGCTGCTGGCAGACCCCTCTGGCCCCTCAGGCTCCATCACTTCTGTTGAGTTCTGCGGAGGGACGTGAGTATCTGGAGAGGCTGGGGAAGGTGGCAGGCTGGCTGAAAAGGAGTCCCTGGGGAGCCCGAGCTCTCTTGTGAGTGCTGTGGGTGTATGCTGGGCACAGCCAGGGCAGAGCTGGAGGTGGTGGTGGTGGTGATGTGCCTGTGCATTCCCAGTCCTGAGTCAAGCCATGTTTAAAATCAGTGTTTGTAGGCTGGGAAACTGCCTGCATATTGTCCCTGCCCATGCACATAGTCTCTGACAGCACTGGGAACACAGCCCTTGCCACCCTTTCCTCGCCCATTTGCTTTTAGCGGCTAGGTCAGGTTTTCTGCCTGTCCCCATGCTTGCTGCATCTCCCTGGCAGGGTGGTTTTCTTGTTTCCACGCTGATTCCCGCTGAGATGAGGGGTGAACCTCTAACTTGTGAGTCTTTCTGTGTTCTTTCCAAAGGCACTTGCAGAACTCCAGCCATGCTGGCCCCTTTGTGATTGTTTCAGAAGAAGCAATTGCTAAAGGTATCCGGAGGATAGTTGCAGTCACTGGGGCTGAAGCTCGGAAGGTAAGGGGAGGCAGGAGAGATCCTTCAAAATCCATGCCCTGTGGGAAACCATTGGCAGATATTAACCCTGTACCAAGGTCCTTTTCATTTATGTTTGCCCAGTATCCCTCAGCACCAGGGAGAATTGGTGTGAGTGCCTGAGGGATTTGTGGCTTGGACTCCACCAACACAGTGCAGAGAAGGATGCTGCTGTTAGCGAAGGCTGTGCTGGAGGCCCCTGGCTGTGGTACAGCCAGAGTAGAGAGCTCGGAGGGAAAGCTTTGGCTGTAGCTGTTGTGTTAGAAGGGCCTAGGGTGGGTCCTGGGGGCCAGCATCACACCCTGGTTCTAGTCAAGTGCTGCCTACTTTGACTCCACTGCTTCCTGAGGAGTTACTGAACTCCATCCTGGGGCTGCAGTATTCTTCACCCCTTCTCATGGTGGTGGCCAAGAGCCCGTCCTGCTAAATCTCCCTGTGTGACTTAACTCTGATTGTATTCTGCTAGGCCCTCAGGAAAGTTGACAGCCTCAGGAAGCTGTTGTCAGCCCTTGAGGCCAAGGTGAAGGTCCAGACAGCTCCCAACAAGGATGTGCAGAAGGAGATCACGGATCTCAGTGAGGTGAGGATGGTGACAGTGCTTTGCCTTCCCAAAGCAAATGGGACCATGATTGCCGGCACTGCATGGTTTTAATGAGGCCCTAGTTCAGCTTCCTGCTCCTGTCTGAACAGAGGTCCCAGCCCTGTGTTCTGTGCATGCTCAGGCCAGCACCTCATGCCTGAGTTGTGGGGGCACTGGGAGAGGAGGAGAGGTTCCTGAGTGGTGCAGCATCCCGTGCCTCCTGCCATGGTCACCAGTACCTCTGACCCTCTCTTCTCACTCCTGTTTTGCAGACACTGGCCACTGCTGTTATCCCACAGTGGCAGAAGGATGAACTGAGGGAGGCTGTTAAAGCACTGAAGAAGGTTATGGATGACCTGGACCGAGCAAGCAAAGCCGACATCCAGAAACGAGTGAGCCCTGGATGGGAATAAAGGACAGTGTGGGAGGGCTGCAAAGGGCTCACTGGGGAGCTCCACTTGTGCCCAGTGTGGAAAGGCGCTGAGCTGTGGGGATGCCACTCACACTCATCAGCCTTCCAGCCTCTCCTGCTCTTTCCCAGGGCATGGCTACCTCCACGCCTGTTCCCTGAGGTGCAGTGTTGGCAGCATGTCTTGGAAGTTGGGATGCTTCTGCCCTAACGATGCCCCTGGGTGCACAGTATGGGTGGTGTGTGGTTTTTCTTCCTGGATCCCATTGGATTTTCCTGGAGGAGGAATCGCGCACAGCACTGCTGCTGCCTTGCAGGCCACACATCTGCCTGCCAACAAATTTTGTTCCTGGCTGTGGAGCATGGGGCTGCTCTGGGCCAGGCCGTGGGTGTGTTGGGGCACCTTGGGGGCCTCTGTATCTGCAGAGAAGCTCTACCTGGGGGGTTCTTGTGTCCATATGCAATGTGTGTGCTCTAGCATCTGGCCACTGCTATCCTCAGGTGCTGGAGAAAACCAAGCAAGTCATTGAGAGTCACCCTAACCAGCCATTGGTCATCATGGAAATGGAAAATGGAGCCTCAGCAAAGGTATGGGAAAGCCTGGTCTCCTTGACAACCTTCACTGTGCCTGAGGAGCAGTTGGGTGGTCTCTGTTCACTTGGGGAGGTGGTGCTCTGTTACAGAGCCATCTCTCTTGCCACCTGCCAGCCCTGAGCAGTGGCTAGTGAAGAGGGGGAGAACCACTGGCATACTCTGTGTCCCACCTCCTGGACTAACATACGGGTTTGCAGGGGTGGGGTGGAGTCTTGACCATTTGCTGAGTTTCCAGACCTGGTGGTGAATAGGGACTCCCAGTAGAAATCACATTCTATCCCAGGTAAGACTCATCCAGGAGCAGTCACAACACTAAAATACAGGCTTAAGGAACTCTGAACGGCAACTCTGCCAAGCCATGGAAGTCGTGATGCTTGTGGCCGCTGTAGATCAGCTGTGGGAACGGTGTCTTGGGCTGCCTGTGTGGACAGGACCGGGCCAGAGAGCTGCTCCCCACCTCCTGGGCACTGCTGCAGCAAGGTTCAAATTCTTCTCTGGCCAGAGCTGAAACTGCTCCTTCCCTCCTCCATGCACAAGTTAAGTTTCTTTCTGAGCGATTTCTGGTATGAATAAAAGCTCTGTTGTGTGCGCTGTGCCGCAGTGCTGAGCCCAGTAAGTGCCAGGCAGCAGGGGCCTACAGGCCCTCAGGTTGGACCACTCAGGTTTTCATGGCCTATTTAAATTTCCACTCTGGGAGTCTCGGAGCTGATCCTGCTTACAGACACCTGCTCGCTCTCTGTGGCTGTCCCCATCCCCACCATGCCAGCACTCCTGCTTGCAGTGGGTGCCAACGCTGCATGCTTCCTGGCAGGAGGGTGCATCCTAGGGGATGGTGGTTCCTTATCCAGCTAGAGCAGCACCACTTTGCTCAATGGTGAGCCCGCTTCCGGAGCTCTGTGCTGCATCATACTGTCTATGCGAGCAAAGGATGACAGTCTCCTTGGGAATAAGAGGATGCCTGGCAGTCTCCCCTGTTTCTCCAGCGTGCCTGCTGTGTCTGATAACCCTTGCAGCTGCTTCATGCTGCATTTGAGTCCTCCTGACTCGCTGCAGAACAGCTGCTCCCTCCTGCTGGGAGCTCACATCACAGGGCAGAGCGTTTTCCCCTCCAGCCAGTATGCTCAGGCAAAGGTTCACTTGCTTTGGGGCTAATTCTGCCAGTTTGTGGATAATTGAATGGGGGGAAATAAAAGCAGCTCCTCGATCCTGCCTCCTTGCAGCTGTGAGGGGACACAGCCAGGACTTGTGGCCCCTGCAAGGCTTCTGCACAGCAGGGGCTGTGAAGATTGCTCATGCTTGGGAGAAGGAGCACTGCAGGGTGCTGCTGGCTGGTTTAATGCAAGTCCAGATCCCTGAGGTCTCTGGGTGCCGTGAGGGCTGGAGCGGAGCTGGTTGCAAGCACAGGGAAGGTCAGCTGCAGTGATTCTGTCCTCCTACAGGCCCTGAATGAATCTCTGAAGCTCTTCAAGACTTACTCCCCACAGACTGCCACCATGCTCTTCGCTGTAGATAACGAAGCTGGCAGAATCACCTGCCTGTGTCAAGTACCCCAGGTAACGTTGAGACTCTGCCTTTCTCTGTGCCTTTCTCTGCAGCCTCCAGGCACTATCTAATACTACACGGCCAAAACTCGTTTGGGTTGCAAGAGATGTGACCCTTGTGCCTTGGGTTATCTCAGGGCTGCAGAGGGATGGAAGAGGTGTTGTGTTCTGCAAATGGGGGAGGGGGAAGAGCCAGGACTTAGTGCGGTTGTAGGCCTGGGGGCAGGCAGTCTGCTCCTGGACTGCCGGCCTAGGAGATGCACCTGGGAGAGCTTTGTCCTGTTGTACCATGCTCGTGGACCTTCTTCCCTCACTGCTGGCTGGGCTGAGGTCATAGAATCATAGAATGGTTTGTGTTGGAGGGGACCTTAAAGATCATCTAGTTCTGACCCCCCTGCCATGGGCAGAGACACCTCCCACTAGACCATCCAACGTGGCCTTGAACACCTCCAGGGATGGGGTATCCACAGCTTTTCTGGGCAACCCATGCCAGTGTCTTATCACCCTCACAGTCAAGAATTTCCTCCTAATGTCTAGTCAAAATCTCCCCTCTTTCAGTTTAAAACCATCCCCCGTCATCCTATGGCTCCACTCCCCAGCTTTTCTGGAGCTCCTTTAGGGACTGGAGGGGGCTCTAAGGTCTCCCCGGAGCCTTCTCTTCTCCAGGATGAACAACCCCACCTCTCAGCCTGTCCTCACAGCAGAGGTATTCCAGCCCTGGGATCGTCTCTGTGGTCTCCTCTGGACTCGCTCCAACAGGTCCATGTCCTTCTGCTGGAGGCAGCACTGCAGGGGGGTCTCAACAGAGCAGAGGGTCAGAATCCCCTCCCTGGACCTGCTGGCCATGTTGCTGAGGATGCAGCCCAGGATATGGTTGGATATGAGTGTGATGCTCGTATATGGTTGGGCTATGAGCGTGAGGTTGAGCTGCCTCTTTTTTTATTATTATTATTTTTTAATTATTTTTTTTTAATGTGTTTCTTGTCCTACCCAGGAGACTGCAAATAAGGGCCTGAAGGCAAGCCAGTGGGTGCAGGAGGTGTCTGGCTTGATGGATGGCAAAGGTGGGGGGAAGGACGTCTCCGCGCAGGCCACGGGCAAGAACGTGGGCTGTCTGCAGGAGGCCCTGAAACTGGCCACGGACTTTGCCCGGCTGCGGCTGGGGGAGCTGAAGAACTGACCCCTCTCCCATCCTGGCCGTCCCCTGGCCGTCCCCTGCCCGCTGCTGAGCCGCCACCCGGCTCCCTTGTGAATAAAGTGAATAAAGGCCGCCTCGGCTCTGCTCGTGGGGGCGGGCCGGGCCGGGCTCCTCCTCCTGCTCCTCCTGCTCCTCATCCTCCTCCTCCTCCTCCTCCTCTCTCTCCTCCTTCGGCACGTTCGCTGCCTGTGTTCGCCGCCAAACATGCCGCAGGATCACCGCCGAGTGCGGGGCCCCGAGGAGTCACAGCCGCCGGAGCTGTGGGGGCGAACGGAGGAGGAGGAGGAAGCAGCAGCAGCTCCGAGGGACCCCTGCGCCCTGAGACCGCTCTTCGCCCGGGCCGGGCTACTGAGCCAGGCGGAGGGCTCGGCCTACGTGGAGCTGGGCGGCGGAACCAAGGTGCTCTGCGCGGCATGGGGCCCGCGGGAAGCGGCGGAGCCCGGGGCGGCGGCAGGAGGCGGGCGGCTGCTCTGCGAGTTCCGCCGCGCTCCGTTCGCCGGGCGCGGGGCTCGGTGGCGGCCGGGCTCGGCGGCGGAACGGGAAGCGGAGCGGGAAGCGGCGGCGGCTTTGAGAGAAGCGTTGGAACCGGCGGTGAGGTTGGCCCGGTACCCGCGGGCTCGCCTGGCTGTCAGCGCTCTGCTCTTGCAGGATGGTGGCTCCGCGCTGGCAGCCGCCATCAGCGCCGCCTCCCTCGCCTTGGCTGATGCCGGGGTGGAGATGTACGACCTGGCAGTGGGCTGCGCCTTGTGCCGGTCCCCTGGTCCCGCTGCTGCCTGGATGCTGCAACCCGGAGAGCCCGAGGAGCGTCGTGCAGTCGCCCGGCTCACCGTGGCTCTCCTGCCCGCCCTCAACCAGGTGTCAGCGGTGCTGGGCGGCGGGCAGGGCAGCCCACCCGATGCCTGGGCACAGGCGCTGCGTCTCGGCCTTGACGGCTGCCATCGTCTCTACCCCGTGTTGCGGCAGAGCCTGCTGCGGGCCGCCCGACGGCGCAATGCTGCCGCTGCCACCACCGCCTGAGCACTGGGGGTGCCCGGGTAGCCCTCATCTGGGGATGGAGCCGTCTCCCAGAGCTGCCTTTGGTACTGCCAGAGACCCCCGGAGCCTGCCTGATACAGACTTCGCGCTCCTGGAGACACCCTGGAGCCTGCCTGAGCCGACCTTTGAGCTGCCAGAGGCCCCCTGGAGCCAGCCCAAACCAGCCCTGGAGCTGCCCGAGACCCCCCAGAGCGGCCCATACAGCTGAAGGCCCAAGAGACCGGCCCAAGGGCACTGGAGTCTGCATCTCTCCTGCTGCCAGAGAGCCCCCAAAGCAGCCCCCACACTGCCCAAGCACCCTGGAGCCTGTCTGAGGAGCCCCCGTGTTGCAGGAGATCACTCCTGAGTGGACCTGCAGGACCCAAGCAGCCTCACAGGCTGCCAGAACCCTCCCAAGAAGAGCCTCCATACTGTCTCTGCTGCCAGAGCCTGCCTGTGCCAGCCCCACGCTGCCAGACCCTGCCTGAGACCTCCCTCCAAGCAGGTGCCTGCACTGCAGGACCCCACACCCCACCCTGGTGTGGTCCTAGCACCAGGGCCGAGACCCTCACACTGAGCTGCCCCACCACAACTATCCATGCAGGGAGGGTCCAGGCAGGAGCCACGTCATGGCACAGACTGCACATCCCTTGGAGCTCCTTCCCAGGCAGCACTTCAGGGTGGCAGAGGTGTGTTCTGTTGGGTTTCTTTTGTAATAAATCAGGTTTTTCTGGTGAGTCTTCTGCCTGCGTGGCTCTGCTGGGGACTCGGCCAGCCACAGGCAGAGGTGAAAGGATGCACTTGTGGTGGCCAGCTGCCAGGCATCAGGGTCAGCCCCCTCTGCTCGCACTGCCCTTCCTCGAGGGGTGCGGAGGGAGCCAGGCACAGCCTTGGGGTCCAGTTATTCCTGGGGATGGAAAGGAGCTGATCCTGTCTGCCCAACTGCACTGCACCGGGCTGGTAGGGAATATTCTGGGTAAAGGCAGTGATTAATATTTCTCTTGAGAAACAGGGCAGAGCTGCTCTCCTCCTGCCTCTGGGTTGAGTTGCAGGGAAGGTGGCATCCTAAGAAGCCCCTAGAGCCTAGGGCTGTGTCAGGCAGCACACAAAATTGGGTACAAAAATCACACGTGCACTTCAGATGGTTAAAAACTGCTCCGGAGTCGAATAACCAGAGAAAAGAAATACAAATTATTTTTCTTTCCAACAGAATACACTCTTTTACCAGAGCAAATTAGAAATACAGAACAAGTTCCTACCAGCGAGAGGACAACCTAGAAATGAGGGACACCAAACCAAGGTGCAATGCTGGGGAGCAGAGTAGAGGGCATCATGGTGGGATGCCTAGTGGCTCCAAAAGCCTTCCTGGGCTGTACCCACGGCTGCTGAACTGATTCCCGGCAGGGCCTGAAGCATGGAGACAGCAGGTGGGCTTGCAGGGCAGGGAAGGTTGGGATGCGACCTGTGCCATAGGGGCTGGGAGTTCCGGGGTGCTTTCTCTGCGCCTCACAGCACCCTGTGGGTGGGGGGATGCTGGCACACGAGGCAGCTGGGACTTGAGGTCGTCCTTTGGGATATGATCCTTTTTTTTGCTCCTCCCCACCCTGCCTGGCCTCGTCTGCTTATCCCTAGGTCTGAAAACAGGAGAGGAAAAAGAAAACAAGCGCACTGGAACACAAAGATTTCTCTCGCCACAGCTGGCCAGCCTCTCGCAGGGGTGGGATGAGGGGATGCCAGTGCCAGCGGCAGGGGATGCTGGTGACGAGAGCAGGCACCTTGCAGCGCGTGTGGCACTAGCTGGAAGCCTCAAAAGAAATACGAACACAAGAAGGGAAGGGCTGGCCGCGCAGGGAGGCCACGGCATCCCATCCATCTACTGGCTCCCCTCAGGGTCCGACGTGGTCTTTCACCTGCAAGGAGAAACGCACAGCGTGGCCATCTTCTGATGTGCCTGGGAAGCAGGATCAAACCCAGCACCCTGCCTGGCATGGGGACCCCCAGGGTCCCGCACCCAGCTGGGGGATGATAAAAAGTATTTCTAGTCTGAGGGGTTTTTTTTGCAGCCTGTGCTGCTGCAGTAACACATGCCCACGGGTTTACTGCAGGGAGGTGGGGGTTGTCCCGGAGGTGTGGGCAGTTGTAGCCCTGGCACACAGCTGGGACAGCTTGGGGGACCCTGATGGAGCATATCCTCTGCTCCAGGCATCCCCAGCAGGACCCATGCTGGCAGCAATCAGGGATGAATTTTATGAAAGCAGAGGGCCCAGCGCAGGATCTGGCTCTCCTCTTACCGTCTCCTCCGTGTCTGTGCTGTCTTCCTCCTCGGCGCTGTCGATGTTGCGTAGGTCACTGTGCCTGTCAGCTCCCGTCCCCTCCTTCCCCCGGGGCTCCCATGACCCCTCTCCTGCTGGGGACGGTGACTCTGCCCCCGTCTCTACCCTCTTCTTCTCGCTCTCCTTGGACCCTGCAAGGATAGAGACAGCAGAAATTTGGGGTACTTGTGCAACATCAGCTCTGTCCTTGCAAGGTCCCCTCGTGCCAAAGTGCCAGACTCTGCCTTGCCAGCCCGGGGAAGGGGGAGGATGCAGGGAATTTGCCCAGCCAGCTGTGGATGCCCACTCTGGATGCCTTGGGCATGTGGGGAGGGATCCCTTACACGTGGATCGGGGTCCAAGCGCGCATGCACCCACAGGCTGCCCGGCACCCACACACAGGTGTTGGAGGGTCTAATGCCCCGTCCCCTCACCCGCGAGATGCTCTCTTCGCTGGTCCATGCGATCCAGGCTCTCCAGCAAACTGTCCACCTGCGCCTTGATCTGGCTCAGCTCCCCCTTGATGGAGTGCAGCTCTTCAGCTCGCACTGCGGGGAGAGGAGCCATTAGGATCCCACCTTGCCCTACTGCCTGCCCGGAGCTGGGCAAACACGCCATCCTGGGCAGCCACCTCCGGAGCATCCTTCCCTCCGGAGCATCCTCCCCACTGGGCATCCTCAGGGAATGGGAATGGGCCCAGGGGACAGCCACCAGCCTGTCGCAGTCCAGGCTGTGTCTGCTGGAGCTGGGGACTTGTCGTCACAGGGTCAGCATTGAACAGGACCTTCGGGCACCGGCACTGCTCTAATGCACCGAGATGCAAGGGACGAGCCTCCTCTTCCTCCCAGCCCCGTCACACTTACACTTTGTCCGTCCCGCCATGGAGCTGGTGCTGCTTCTTGCCCCAGGCTGGGGGCTCAGGCTGCTTTTACTTCCTGCTCCCATGTGAGTTCGTCTGGCCTTGACCGGGATGCGGTTAATGAGAGGGGGGATCTTCTGGTAATCGTACACCCTGCAAGGGCACAAGAGCACGGCAGCATGAGCACCAACCTCAGAGGTGTAGCAGCAGCCCCTGCCAGCCAGGAGACCATCTCTTGAGGTCCCTCTGCAGTAAAAGACCTCCAACCTGGACATTGCCCATCCCACACGCAGCCCCTTCCCCATGTACCCCCTCCCCAAGGCCCCCAGCCCGGGGAAGCTGCGGCATCTGTGCTCCTTGAAGGGGACAACACTACCGAGCCTCTCCCAGAGGTGAGGGGACGAATACCCAGGGACACCCCACTTTTTGCCTTTGGCAGAGGCGTGCTCAGCCCACCCCACTCCGGGGATGCCGTGCTCACCGGTATGGGAAGTCGTCCCTGTAGAGATCATAGTCCAGGTCGCAGTTACTGCTGCAGACGGGGAGAGAGGAGAACAAGTCACCCACACTGCGGGGCCACAGACACCGTGGAGCAGCCATGGCTGGGCACAGCAGGGCACTCACCCAGCCTCCATCCCCATCCCAGGGGAGCGGGAGGCATCCCAAAGGGTACCATGCAAGCTGCCTGGGCTGCAGCACTGCCCGAGGAGGTGGCTGTGCCCTGGCAGGGATTTGCCCTGGAGGCAAACAAGGGTGTTGGGGAGGCTGGAGAGAGTCCCCAGGGCAGTATCAGCAGGCTCTGTTCTAAGGAAGGTGCATTTAGAGCACCCTGATGCTAAATTTCATGGTCCCTGGCTCCGTGTGCACGCTGCTGGCTCGCTCAGCTCCAAATTAAGAAGCGATCTGTCAACGGATCGTCTCCAATGCGGGCAGCTGATGTGCTGGTAATAAATCATGCGCCATGGACCAGGAGCCGAGGGGAGAAGGAGGAGGAGGAGGAGGAAAGATGCTGAAGCTCATTTTGCTGCTTCAGCTCTTGTGGACTCAGGGAGTGTAGAATTAAGCCTAACCCAAGGGGAGACAAAGCCATGCTCAGAGCATTGGTGGGAGTGGGGAGCCTTCCCCAGCCACACTGCCAGGAACTGGGGGGGCCACGACAAGGTCCCTCAGGGCTCCAAATTTTGCTGCAGATGAGCCTGTTGCCACAGGACCAATACTGGAGCTCAGGAAGTCTGCTAGGAGGGGCTAACAGGCAACCTGGGCTGCCCTGCCTGGGGCTACGAAGCCTGAGCCAGGCTTGCCCAGCCTGGAAGGCAGCTCAGAGCCCCTCACGGGGCAAAGGCACCCCCAGCCCTGCTGCCACCCTGCGTTATTCAAGAATAATCCACATGGGACACAGGCTGCAAGCGCCAGCCCTCCTGGCAAGGGCAAGTTGGCAGCCCTGGGGGGCCAGGACCCACCTGTTCCTGTTCCATGCACCTGGGGATATTTTGGGAGTTTTTGGTCCAGCCCCACTGCCTTCCAAGTTTCTATTGCTGTGATGGGGACAGTGAGTCCTTCGCATCCCCACCTCCAGCCCATCACCCAGGGTCACAACCTGCCTTGGGGAAGAGGGGAATGAGGAGCCAGAGAGGAGTCCCAACCCTCACACAGGACACAGGGAAGGTGCCAGCTCTGATGGCTGCTGCTGCCCGGAGCCACTGCTGAGGTGGACAGGGATGTCACAGGCCACCTCCTGCCATGGGAGCACCAGTGGGTCCGCAGGAGACTTGGCCTTGGGGTCTGGCATCCAGCTAGGGACACAACAAGGGTTTTCCCGGCTCAGCTTTTTGCTCAGAGCATCCCCCGGGAAGAGCAGAAGCGGCCGCAGCCACGCTCCAGCAGCCCGAGGGGGCCGGCAGTCCCTGCCCTGCCAGCGCTGCATCCCGCCGGCACCATGGCAACGGGCAGAGCAATTAGTTCAATCAGGGCGTTCGCAAAAAGCTCTCTAAGGAGACAGACGCAGCCCAGCTCCCGTCCTCTCCTCACGCCTGCAGACCTGGGGAGCCAAAAGCACGCAGGGATGGGGACCTGCTCTTCTGCTACCATCGGCCCCACCATCACCATCATCAGGACCATCACCACCCCTGGGTGCCTCTGCTGGGGTGTCTGTCCCCTGAGGAACAGCATTTAAAGGCCATAACTGCAACCGACATTGAGATCTGTAACAGGCGTGAAGACTACGGAGCTTTGCCCTTCTCCCGGTGCCTTCGGATGGGGAAGAGGGGTCTCCACACCCCACCACCAACACACACTGGGTGGGACACCGTGAGCCCTCCAGCCGCCACTGGTGCGGCCAGGCGATGCTCTGAGAGCCCCATCAGGATGGGACAGGGACATCCCATGGATCCATGTCCACCACCGTGGGCAGGCAGCCGGAATAGTCCAAGGAGTGAGCGATGGAGAGCAGGGGGAGGAACGAGAGCCAGGCATGGGACAGTCCCCAGCGGAAACTGGCCCCCCCCGGCGCAGCTCTTGCCCCGTGCACCGGCACTCACTGGTACAGGCTGCTGCCGTGCTGCCGCTTCTGACCCAGCCTAGCCCGGCTGGGCTTGGGTTCTCTGGCCATGTCCAAATCTGTCAGGAGAGAGAGGAGGGGAATGAGCAGTGGGCGGAAAAGGCCAACATCCTACCCTACGCAGATGCGTCTCCAGCACTGGCTTCCCAGGGGCTCCCAGCCACGCTCCTCTCCTGGCTGGAGACGTCCCACTCCAGAGCATCTGCAGGACGAGCCCGAGGCTGGCAGCTCACTCTAGATTTAAGTTTGTGGGGAAGGACAGGAGCAGCCCAGGGTTGTGCTGGGACATGGAGCAGCTCTGGCTGTCCCTGCGGCAGCCTTTTCCCTGTCCCCAGGAGCCTGTGCCCGGTTGAGGCCAGGCAGGCTCCAATTAGGGTGGTAGAAAACACCTCTGACAATGAAGGTAATCGACCCCTAGAGGCATTTCCCACCACCACAGTGAATCTGTCTTCGCTATGGCTCCTGCTGGGTGGTTGGGCTGCTTTTCAAGGATCCCCAGACCATGGGGACGCCAGCAAGTGCTGCCTGTCATGGACAGGTGCTGGGGATGGGGGAAGCCCTGCACCCAGCTGCTTTGCACTCCCAAAGGCTGCTGAGATGCGTGTGAAGCTGAGATGCAGGGCAGAGATGTCTCTGGACGACCAGCTCCGTGATGCCACGTCACACTCCCTGGCAATGCTCTTCACCCCTTCTTTAGGATTTCAGAGCCAACGTCCGTATAAAAGGTGGCTTGAATCTATTTTCTGAGTATACATTTGAGAGCCACTGGTGCAAAGCTTTACTAATATCTCCCTATATTTAATTATGTAATTCTGGGGGTCTCCAAAACCTCTCTGGTTCCTAGGGTAGGAACCGGTGGGTGAGATGTTGAGGTCTCCCTCCTGCACGCTCCTCTTTGGCCATGGTAATCGTGACCAGCTGTCCCATGGGTGACATTGTGGGTGCCACTGCATTGGGGAAACCCAAGCTGAAGCTTCCTGAGTCCCCTGAGAACACACCAGCTCCTCAGAGAGGTCTAGACCTCCCCAGGAGCGTGGACACTGGCTGTGGGTTCCCTCCAGCCACACATCTGCTGGAGCAAGGTCCCTTCATGCCCGCAGAGGAGAGGGCTTCTGAGCAAGATCCAAGTGGAAGAAAACAGGCACTTGTTTGCTTTCCAGGCTGTCACCTTGTGTGACGAAGTCTGCGGGCTGCCTCTGATCTTGGGGCAAGCTGGGGAAGGTGGTCTACTCACCCTGCTGGCACCCATTTTCTGTGGGTGCAGCCAGCATCCCCAGGTACGGTCAAGCTCACCGCTCAGGGCCAGAGCCCACCATTAACATCCCTCTCTCCAGCCCATCACAGCCCCCTGGCAGAATCACCCGCTCCCCTCCCTGCCAAGGGAATGGAGACCTCAGCACCCCAGCCAGGGACCCCAGCCATGGCCAGGCACCCCGTCACAGGCTGCTTGCACCAAGGGGACTGTCCTTTTGGGGCAGGGGACCCAGGCCAGCAGGGCTTCATCACCCCAGGGCCATCGGCCCTGCATCTGGGCTCCCTTCTGTGTAACTGCAGTGGGGGGCAGCCCAGTACTGGGAGAACATCCCTGTCCTGGGGGTAATGGTATGGGGGCCACTCTGGTACCGGAAGGACAACCCTGTCCTGGAGTGTGTAATGGCGTGGGGGCATCCCAGTACTGGGAAGACATCCCAGTCCTTGGGGTAACGGTATGGGGGAGAAAATATGTCGGGGGGGTAATGGTATGGGGAGCATCCCAGTACTGGGAGGACATCCTTGTCCTGGGGCGGGAGGTAATGGCATGGGGAGCATCCCAGTACTGGGAGGACATCCCTGTCCTGGGGGTAATGGCTTGGGGGGGCATCCTGGTGCTGGAAGGACATCCTTGTCCTGGCGGCGGGTAATGGTATGGGGAGGACCAGGCATCCCAGTACCGGGAGGACATCCCAGCCCTGGGGAGGGACAGGTACCGGGGCGGCGGCGGGAGGCATCCCGGCACCAGGAGGCGGCCCTGCCCGCGGTGGGAGGCTACGGCGGGGGGCAGAAATATACATGCACCAGAAGGCTGGGTGCAGGGGACACCCCTGTCCCGCGCAGGGCTGCCGGTGCCCGGCAAGCATCCCGGTACCGAAGCATCTACCGGGGGGGCTGTGTGTGGGAAGAGGGCCGATCCCGGTGAGGCACCCGGGAAGGAAGGCAGATGGAGGGACGGATCCGGGTCGGTACTCACATCGCCAGCCCGCGTCGCCGCTGCCGAAGAGCGTCATCCCCCCGCAGCCCCGGCGACCCCGGCCCCGCAGCCTCCGCAGCCCCGCCGCTCCGGCCCGAGCGCGCTGCCACCGGGCCCTACCACCGCCGGGCGATGGGGGAGACCGCGGGCCGTACCACCGAGGCACGGCGGGGGGGAGGTAGGGGCGACCTCACCCCGCCACGCCCCACCACGCCCGCTCCCCTCCCCAGGCGCAGCGATGCTTTATTGCAGCATCGCTGCCTGTCCCTGCCTGCTGGCACCGCTGCCGGCAGCGCTGGGCTGGGGAGGGTCTCCCTTCCCCGAGGTTGCAGCTGTATGGACCTAGCGAATGTGCTGGACCATCCTCCATCCTCCATCTCCATCTCCATCCTCCATCCCCATCCTCCATCCTCATCCCCATCCTCCATCCCCATCCTCCATCCCCCATGCCCATCCTCCAACCTCATCCTCCATCTCCATCCCCAACCTCCATCCTCATCCTCCATCCCCATCCTCCAACTCCATCCCCATCCTCATCGTCCATCCTCATCCTCCATCTCCATCCCCAACCTCCATCCTCATCCTCCATCCCCATCCTCCATCCTCCATCTCCATCCCCATCCCCGTCCTCCACCCTCCATCTCCATCCTCCATCCTCATCCCCATCCTCCATCCTCCATCCTCTATCTTCCATCCTCCATCCTCATCCTCCATCCCCATCCTTCCTGGGCTCCTTCCCCCATCTCCTGCCTCCAGTCCTCTCTGACCTGTTGGACCCTGCCCTCCCAGCTCAGTTGCCCCCAGTTTTCCCAGCTTGCCCCAGAGCCGTGAGCCCAGCCTTGCCAGCGGCAATGCGGCTCATGCCTTCCCTCCGTGGAGCCGGGGCCATGGCACAAACAGCCTGTGCACAGTACCCTGGCTGGGGACTATTTAATTTCCACCCCAGCCCTGCACTGGCACGGAGTATTCGGAAGGGAGGATGGCAACGAAGGGAGGTGACTCCCCAGCTCTGTGGCGGGAGGGTCCCTGCAGGGTGCCAGCATGGGGACAGCAGTGGCACGTCCCCTCCAGAGGCACCCACCAGCACTGGGGACACAGGCTTGTGCCCAACACATGGGGTGCCTCAGTGTGGGGTTGTCCTGGGGCTAGAAGAAGCAGCTCTTGGCTAATGCCACCCCTCCAAAACACCCCCAGGGCGCTGAAGACACGAGCTCAGCCAGGAGCCAGGCTGGTCCCAGCTCTTCCAGCCCGAGCACCCACTCCAAGGATGGAGCTGGAGGTACCACACAGTATGGGCAGGATGTGGGCCATGGCAGAGGGAGAGTCTGGTGGGTCTGCGGGAGGAAAAGGAGACAAATGGCTCTTTCCAAGGGAGAGAGAGTCTTTATTAACCACCCAGCAGATGGTGAAGAAGCAGGTGATGAGGAAGGACCAGGTGGCGGTGAGGAACCAGCAGTGCCAGGCTGGGGGTTCCCACCCAGGTTGGGACAATGGTTCGGAGATGAGCCCAGCCCTCACCCTGAGCTGTGTCAAGGTCTGCGCCCCCCAGAAGCCCCCTTGGCCCCTCGTCGCTTCAGGACCGTGGTCCAGACACAGCCTGGCTGCCAATTTAGGAGGAGGATGCTGTTGGACCTGGCTGTTGCTGGGACATCTACCTGCCCTGGGGGCTGTGACAGTGTGATGGTGACAGACGAAGGCGAGGGATAGAAGAAGATGCTGTTTTGGGGATGCTGATGTAGAGCGTGTGCCCTTCTTGCCAGGTCCCAGCACCATGGGTCCCTTCAGCACCCGGTCCCCAGCATGGGGGAGCCATGGGGGAGTCCTCCTGAGTCATGGTCCAGATTTGGTATGGCAATGGGGTCCTCCTGAGTCACGCTCTGGGCTTGGCACAGCACCGGGGTTCTCCTGAGCCATGGGCTGGGCACAGCAGCCAGCGCTGGCCGGTGCCTGGGGCTGCCGGCTCAGGGGTGCTGCTGCCACAGGGAGATGTGCTCCTGGGCTGCCACGGGATGCAGACAGTCAGTGCCCCCCACACCAGGGAGGACCCAGTGGGTCTGGGCAGGGCTGGCAGTGGGGCACAGACACAGCAGAGCTGGGGGCCAGCACCACCGGGGCTCAGCACCCCCGGGAACGTGCAGGAGGGCTCCCAGCCGCTCACTCACCGAACTGGCAGATGTACCGGTTTCGGGTCTTGCAGCGCTGGTCGTTCCAGTTGAAGGCAGCCGCTGCTTGCATCTCCACACAATTCCCAAATCTGTGCCCCAGTGGGAAGGCGGTGAGGCTGGCCAGCATGGTTGCATGGCGGTGACACCGTGCAGAGGTTGGGTGTCCTCTGGACACAGCAGGCACTTACCCTTGGTTGTCCGGCTGTCCGAAAGCAAAGCTGGTGAAGGAGGACGGCTCGCCCACATCCCAGCGGAAGGAAGCCTTGGACGTCTTGTAGGTGAGACCTGGGGGAGTGGGAGGTGGAGTGGCACGGCAGCCCACACCCAGGGCATGCCACACCCTGCCCGTCGCCATCACTCACCAATCCAGAAGTTCCCGGTCTCAAAATCGGTGTCTGTCACCCTGTTACCGGTCTCCAAGCGGCTGAGGTAGAAAGCCAGGATGTCCTGGACCTTCTGGTTTCCAATCTGGGCCAGCATCGCCCCTTTCTCCTGCAGGGAAGAGAGTGAGGCAGCCCCAAACATGCGGCCCAGACCCACACCAGGCAACGGAGAAATGCGGGGGGGGCAGCGAGCCCAGGTGGCATTTTTCAGCTGCAAAAGGATGCCCAGAGCATCCCGAGGGCTCACCTGGCACTTGATTTTCGCCCCGTAGTAGGTGTCGGCCTCAGGGGACACCATGAAGCAGTTGCTGTCTATCTGCACATCGCAGGCGTGGAAAGGGAACCGAATCTTCGCTGAGGGCACAGGCAGGCACAGGTGGGTCCCTGTGCCAGCAGAGCCAGGCCCACCAAAGGACCGTTAGCCCTCACCCTGCGGGTCCCTGCCCACAGGTCCCTGCCGTGACCCCGAAGCTGCCGCCCCGGCGCAGACTCACTGCCGCATTCGGCGCCGCCGTAGCCCACATCGCAGAGGCAGGAGCACTCCTCCTTCCTGAACTTCCCGTGGAGACACTGCCCACTGCACCTCACTGCGGGCAAGGCGCTGCCTGAGCTGGTGGGGGGCTCGGCAGCCCCTGCCTGCCCCAGCTCAGCTTGCGCTGCGTGCTGGGGCGCTGCGCTGAGCTGCCCATGCAGCACCATCCATGCACATGCGTGCACTGGGCTGATGTGGTGCAGGCACAGGCTGCACCGCTGTGTGCTCGCAGGCACCAAGCAGACCACAAACGCTGCACTGGTCATGCCCATGCATGCACTGCACTGACCCTGTGCACTCATGTGCTTCACCAACACTGCACATGCACGCACTGCACCAGCCGTGCATGCACTGCACCAGCCATGCACGTGCATCCACTGCACTGACACTGCACATACATGCACTGCACTGTCCACGCACACTCATGCACTGCACTGACACTGCACACAGATGCACTGCACCCACCCTGTGCATGCATACATTACACTGACCCTGTGCATGCATGCACTGCATCAGCCACCCACACACATGCAGTGTGCTGACCCCGCACATGCATGCAGTGCACTATCCATGCACATGCATGCACTGCACCAACCTTGTGCACGCATGCACTGCACCAGCCATGCCACACATGCAGTGTGCTGCCCTTGCACGTGCATGCAATGCACTGTCCATGCACATGCATGCACTCCACCAACCTTGTGCATGCATGCACTGCACCAGCCATGCCACACATGCAGTGTGCTGCCCTTGCATGTGCATGCAGTGCACACATGCACACACATGCACTGCACCTACCCTGTGCCCACATGCACTGCACTGGCCATGCATGTGTATGCACTGCACCGGCCATGCACTGCACCAACCCTTTGCATGCATGCCCTGCGGTGGCCATGCACATGCATCTCAGGAGGTGAGGGAGGCAGGGGTTGTGTGGGTGCCCCTCTCACCTTGGCAGTATCTGCCTGTGTAGCTGGGGGGACAGGCACACTGGCAGCTGCTCATGTCGAGGCGCCCGCCGTTCCTGCAGCTCATGCGACAGGGGTTCCTGGGCACCTCTGGGCACAGCAGAGAGGCAGCGTGGGCATCAAGGGCTGCGGCATGCCTGGGGGCCGCAGGGGAGCCAGGGGGACGGCAGGGACTCACCGCAGAGCCCGCCACTGTGGTCCCAGGACTTGAAGCAGCCGGAGAGGCCGGCGGTGCAGAGGGAGCACCAGGGCCCCTGCTTGTAGGGCAGGACAGGCGTCCCCGCCACCTCCCAGTTGCCCCTGTTGCCGCAGGCAGCTGGAGGCAGCTGCCCTGCCTGGCCCCGCCCACACATCCAGACCACGCCCCCCTCCCGAGCAAGACTCCGCCCACACACAAACCACACCCCCTCCTGGTGTTAGACCGTGCCCACACAACCCAGCACCAACTGTCTGAGCACAGCCCTGCCCACACTCTCCAGCCCCATCTACTTCCACACAGCCCCGCCCACATTGCCCAGCCCCGCCCACTCCCAGCATACAGCTCCACCCACAGCACCAGCCCCCACCCACTGCCAGAGCAAGGCCCCGCCTGCACCCCTCACCACATACACCCATAGGCCACCTGGACACACCCCTGTGTAGGCCCCACCCACATCCAGGGGAGGGCTTCTCCCAGCCCCACCCACCTCAGGGCCATGGCACCCTGGTCCCCATTGACTACCTCACCCACACTTCGGAGCCCCGCCCCCTCATGCCAAGGCCCCACCCCTGCACTCAGCCCCGCCCATTCCCACTCAGGCCCCGCCCCCTGCAGCCCCTTACCCCGGGGAGTAGGCGCAGGTGAAGGCCTCGTTGGGGCCATGGTCGCTGGTGCAGAGGTGCCGGCCGCAGCCCAGCCGCCCTGCCGTGGCCCACACCAGCTGCGAGAGAGCATGTGTCACTGCTGTCCCCAGGCCTCCAGACCCCCCTGGGCCCCCCTCAACATCCCCCACCCACCTGGGTGTAATGGCGGCAGGTGGCATTCCCAGCGCAGTGACCCGTCCTGTAGTCGTAGCGTCGGCCCTCGGCAAACCAGTGCTCCAGCACAGCCCGGAAGCCCCCGGTGCCTGCCGGCAGCAGGGACTCGCTCCAACCCAGCTGTGGGGCTGGCAGCGGAGTGGGGCCCTCCAGGCAACTGGCTGCCCGCATTCCCGCCAGCCGCCCCAGCTCCTCGCTCCACTCCTGTGGGGGTGCGCTGTGAGCCACCAAGGGTCCCTGGGGACAGCCCCTATAGGAACCCCCCAGGGGGTGTTTGGGGACCATCAAGGTGGTCAGCCCAGGGGGTAACTGGGGGACATCAGAGGGTCGACATGGGGGATGCTGCAAGGGACCCCAGGGGACCAGCCCTGCCCTTGGTGTGTGTAGGTGTGGGGTGACTGAGGGACATCACAGGGACATCACAGGACATGGGAGACACCAAGGAACCAGCCTTGCCCTTGGTTTGTGCAGGTGTGGGCTGACTGAGGGACATCGAGGGCCATCATGGGACATGGAGAACACCACAGCGGGGACCCCACAAGGGATCAGCCCTGCCCTTGGTGTAGGCAGGTATGCAGTGATTGGGGGACCATCATGGGACGTGGGACCAGCCCTGCCCTTGGTGTGTGCAGGTGTGGGGTGACTGGGGCACATTGAGGGTCATCATAGGACATGGGGGTCCCCACAAAGGTCCATCCCCAAGGGACCAGCCCTGCCCTTGGTGTGCACAGGTATGGGATGATCAAGGGACATCAGAGGGGCATGGGGGACCCCACAAGGGACGCCAAGGGACCAGCCCTGCTTTTGGTGTGCACTGGGTTTGGCAGTGCTGGTGGCACATCCTTCGCCAGGGGCCCCAAGCCAGCCAGTCTTCTGCTTCGTTAGCTTGTTAATGAACTATTGTGTAGCACCCACGGGCTGCCCCTCTCCCTGGGCATGGAGTGGGAGGTGGATGGGACATCCAAGGTGGGGGGAGACCCAGGGGGAGCTCACCAGCTTCTGCATGTTGGCAGCGGGGGGCTGCACTTTGCTTCTCAGCTTGTTGTGCAGTGAGAGCACCAGGAAGGTCTCCTTCATGCTGAGAGCTGGGGGGGGAGACAGCAAGGGCTGGGGATGGGGCCAAGGGGGTCGTGTGGTGCAAGTGCCTTTCCTGTATCCCTGGCTGCGGCCGGATCCTTCGGGGGGCCGCAGCCGGGGATTCAGGGAAGGCACCCGTGTCTCCATGGAGACTCGAGGGGAGAGAAGAAAGCGCTTTTGGGCCGGGAGCACAAAAGGGGCAGGGGCC